>JBBMKC010228094.1:0-22033 GCA_037834085.1 Bipalium vagum | reverse complement strand
TAATAATAATAATAATAATAATAATAATAATAATAATAATAATAATAATAATAATAATAATAATAATAATGAGTATTGTAATTAACCTCAGCGTCGAGGTTGGGAATGGAAATAGTACTCTATCGATGGAATTACTAAATTCTTTTCTCTCGGGGTAGAGGCAAAAATAGCAATTAGAGGCTATTGTTGGAAATAACCGTCCCGAAGAGTAGAGATTGGTAATCGTAGATCAATCTCTGCGACTATATAAAGAGACGGCTATTCCCGTCAATTTGCCAAAAAACCGCTAGTACATCAAAACACAATACGTCAACGGAGAATGATAATTCAAGGAAGCGTCTATCAGGAAACTACGAATTCAGGATGACTACGAGCCGAAGGAAGGACATTAAGGTATTTTCAAGTGGATATGACTTCGCAGAAGGATTCTACAAGGGGACCCAGAGAGCTTGGGAACTCCTAAGTGACCTGAGAAGGACCTAGAGGGCGACTCGGGGACGGTGAGACCGTTCATTATTTTTGTTTGTGTTTATTTCTAGTATTACTCTTCATGAACTTCTCTCTTTGTGTTTATCTTTTTCTTTCCTCTCAATAATAGTAGTATATTCATTTTATTATTATTTATTAGACATATCTTGGGGACTTATTCTGGTAATTGATATTGTGATTGTGCTTTTGATCAATAAATTTTATTGAAAAGTTTTGATTCAGTTCTTAGGGTGCTAATACAGTATTGTTGTTGGTGTATTGATTCGATAAGGTTGAGAGGAGTTACGGACACAACGATTTATAAAAAGTGAGGACTCATGAGCACACGTTACTACGTCTAAGTATAATAGTAACAGTTTTGAATATTGGTAACTTTCTAGTTATCTGTGGAGACTCCAAGACGAAGCAAAAGACGAAGCAATTGGAGACAACCAAAAGCAACTCGTCAACAACCACAATCAACAACCAAAGACTGATCGAAATATTAACAGTGCTGTGATCCTTATCCTTTCAAATCTGAATTTTAACTTTTCTTTGGAATTTTAATTATGTTTATGTTTTGATTTTTAATGATCCTTTTGTGTTTATGATCCAATTGTATATATGGTTATAATCAAGTAATAATATTTTGGTCAGAATTTTATGTAAAAGTTTTAAAAATAGTAATAAGAATGAGTAGAAAAATTATACTAGGAAATGGAAAGTTGTTTTAAAAGGAAAATAGGATAGAAATTTTAATATAAAAAGAAAAAAAACAGAGGCAGTCAGAAGAAAAGAAAAGTAGATTAAAGACAGAATTATACTTACAAAAACAAGTCTAAGCACTCCAACGGATTTCAAATTATCAATCAATACCAACAGACGTAAATCTCAGTCATAGCAGTTAACCTACTCAACTAAAGGCCCATACCAGAAAGTTAAAAACTAACTCAACAATCAAGTCACAGGTCCACATCAGAGTAAAAAATAAGCGTTGTACCAACTATATACAGAAAGAAATAAAATTCACAAAACCACCAAAAATTTTCATCAATAAACAGTTTATGCTTTAATCCAGTTTGAATTTTTTAAATACAGTAAATTTTATTTTTTGTTATATATACAACTTGTTGCACTTGTGTAACAAAGTTTTATTACAATATTATTTTAATATCTTTATCAGACTTCACTAACTCTATTTATATCATTAATTTATACTAGCTTGAAACCAAGAGTTGTCAAGACTAGTTCCTTGATAATAATATACTAATAAATTTATTCAACCGATTCATAAAAATAATAATTAAGATTTGATCGTAAAGTTATTTTATATCGTTTGATTTTAATTAATACAAGTGTCTTGTTAGACAAATAATAATAATAATAAATATAATTAATAACTTATTTTTCAATCAATCAGGAACGATATCACTCGTTTGTAAATTTATACTTTATTTTATAAAGTTTTAAAAACAAAATTTTTCTCTCAATCACTTTAAATAATATTAACGAACACGTTAATAAGAAACCTTCAAACATTAAGACCTAAACACAGTAAGCTCCACTTTTTAACATTCTATCCATCTTTTAGGATCTTAACATACCTATTAGTTATAAAAAACTATAATTTAGCTTTAGAAGGATGGTTATACAATTTTTGATTGCATATTATATACTAATTTTATTTATATTATTTTTAGCGCCATACGCAACTTTAAAGTTTATGGCTTCATTAAATATTTTTTATCTGTTAGGTTATGCTATTTATTGACATTTTTTTGTAATATTTTATTATATTATCATTTTTTTAAAAAAAAATATTTAATTTTTAAAATTATTTAATAAAAAATAATGAACTCATTAAGATCACAAATTGTTCGATATCACAAGAAATCAATAAAATTATATCATTTTTTGATTAACTTACAATCATTGTTTAAAATTTGAATTGAAATGATTGAAATCACATTATTGCCTTCGTTTCCTATTTATATCTCTTGATTTTTCCCACATAATTAACTTAAAGTTTATTTCAAATAATCTATAGCAATTTTATTTTATATTTATCATTCATTGCAGTATTGACAAGAAACTGTGATTTATAATATCAATGGGACATTTTGATAACTTGTAATGTATCTTGAGACATTTTCTAATCTCTTTGATAATTTGTGATGAGATTAAATAAGTTGTAGGCCTGTTTTCGTAATTATTAACGAACCTAACCAAAAAATATTGAAGTTAGGTAATAGTGGGCTTCGTTTACTTTAAAAATAAATCTTGTGGAATATTTAAATGAGCGATGATGCCTAAAAACAAAAATTAATGAAAAGCATGAAGTCCCATATTAATGTGTTCATCAAACCGAAGGGCTCATACACGAAATATTGATGACATTATATGCAATAGTTTTGTATTGGTGTTCTTTATGTGTGCATTATGTGTATCACCTAATAATAAATTTTATTATTGGACTTTTTCAGTTTTTTCAGGAGGTGGACAATTCGTTGGACCAAGATGTCTAATAAATAAAGCGAGAGGAAAAAATGTTCTTCCAAATAGTTTAATCATATCAAGTATAAGAAGTTATTGACAGTATATATATTTGCTTGATATAGATTTGTTGAACTTCGACCATTTTTATAAATAGTTTTCTCTGATATCTTCAAGTGTCTAAAAATGACTTCATGAAGATTTCCTCTTGATTGATTTACCTCAAAAAATTTTATGACCCTTAAAAATTACATAAAATAAATAAACAAAGGTCTTATGACCTTAATAATAATAATAATTTAACAAATAAGGTTCTAACCTGTAATATAAAAAATATATTTAAATAATAACAATAATAAAATAACCATATAATAAAATAAAATTTAATAAGTAACGAATATAAAATTTAAAATATTAAAAACAACATTATATAAATAAAATAGTAATAAAGATAATAATAAGTAAGAAGGAAAGTTTGAGAAGACGTCAGAAAAAGGAAAACTTGAGATAAAAGTAACGTAATGACGTCAATAACAAAAGCAAATACAGAAAATGACATCAGTAGTAAAAATAAAAATGACGTCAAAAATAAAAATAACCTAGCTAAAAAATAGTATAAATAGAGACAGAACTCATAATTTTGCAGTTTACAAAAAATTTAAATTTTAGTTTATCAGAACTAATAAAGATTTTGTAAAAATTATCGTGTTTATTATAACTCCGAAAAAAGAGCTAAGAGAATTCACATAAGTAATTAATTAATTTTACATAACGGGAATATTATTTCACGTTTCTGTTTTTATTCAATTTAAATAAATTTTCAAGATTTTCTTTTTGTTTGCTTCCAACATTTACGATCTAACAATTTAGTTCGCTATTTTAACTTCAGGGCGTCACAATCTTTCTATTTAAGATTGAATTCTTTTTAAAATTAAATATTGTCGTTTCAATCAATTAGATATAAAAATTTTTCATTTTAGTATATTTTCATAAAAATTAAGATTTAAAAAGAATTTCGAGTTACTTTTTTATTATATCTAAAATCATTCTGTGATTGGTACACTACCTTCACATATAAGAGTCAGAAATATTACCATCTTTCAAAAACCCAACACAACTATTAACCACACTGACATGAGTCAACATCAGTCAACAAATATCAACTGCCACGAAGAATTTATACTCTCAACTTTCCATAATGGAACCAACGAGTTTTTATATAAAAATAAAATGTAACTCAACACATTTTTAAAGTTTATTTAAATTTTTGAATAGAGCGAATTAGACTTTATAATTTTAAAAAGGTTAATTGACTTTTATGATCTTCTACGACAAAAATTGTACTCGGATCTCTAGCAACCTTGGAGACTAGTTGGTTCTGTAAAGACGAGGGTAGTCCATCAATGGGATGAAGCTGAAATTAGTTTAAACACATTTTCTTTTTTCAATAGATCTCATGACTGTTAGTAAATTTTGTTAATTTTATTTATTTATTAAAGATGATAATAATATGAAGAGGCCAATGAAAAATCCTTTGTAATTTATTTATTTAATGAGGTATGTCTTGATTATCTTATACATCTGAAAACTGTTCATTAATGTTCTTTCGATATCCCAGTTAATAATAAAATATTTTTTCAAAAAATTTTATCATAGTAGTACAACTTTCATGTTCCAATAAAAATTCAAGAATATAAAGATTAAAATATGAAAAATTAGGATAATGTTTTAAAAAGCAGATATACATCTACATGTAAATTATGGTTCTTCTTTATGTTTTTTAGGATTAAACTCGAATTGGCCGTGTTTTGTTTTAACGGACTAATTATAATTATTTTAAAGGTGAAATAAAATATTTTTTTAAAAATTTTTCAATTTTGATTTTATAATATTGTTCACTATTTAGTATATCAAATTTAAACCTGACTCATAGGTGGCGCAAAATAACAATTAGTAAAGCAATAATTTATATTTATATCATAATAACTCAAACAAAATCTCAATGATAATAATATCAAAAATCACAAAATTTTCAAACACAATAAAAGGGATCACAATAATCTCTAGAATGTCCCTTGAAGATCTTGGGTAATAACGATATATATATCAAATAAAATGTTAGTTGAAAAAACAAATCTTAACAAATTAAAACAAGAATATACTGAAATAACAATCGAATAAACGTTAAAGACAAAGAAAATGAATAATATAGGAAAAATAAACTATTTTACAATTTAGCTTCGTTTAAGCTTCCCGAACAGTTGCTCAGAGATAGCCTTCTGGTGTGGAACTTAAACATAATCCCAAATGTATTATCAGTATAATCGAATTTACTTTGAATTCTTTAAAAAATGTTGAGAGCTCTGAACTAACATCGATAAGCAATCTCCTTCGTAATACGAGCAATATTCTTTCTTGTACGCTGTGGAATTGAGAGGAAATGCTTCTCCTATATACGATCACCCTCCAAATTCCAAAATTTGTTACTTGATGATCATTGCTTCGTTTTCCCCATTTTCTCTCAAATTCTTCCCCTAATTACCCTTTTAAACCTCAGTAATATTTTAATTATTTTTAATAGGTTAAAATTTTATTAATAGGCTAAAAATAATTTTATGGAAAAATTTTCAAGGACTTCTTAAGGCGTTAATTAATTACTTAATTATTAATTAATCAATTAATTAATTAACAATTAATTTATATTTTAAAAGGGTGTTCTATGGGGTGTCTTTGACTCAACATTATTTAGCTATTAATCTTTTTATTAATATTTTATTAGCAACAGTCATCTTAAGGGCTACAAGTATTGATTGTTACAAATTTGATGTGGTTAGAGTGAAATGTATGTAATTTCAGAAAAATGAGTCTACCATACTTAAAAATAGAAGATATGTTCAATATTTTTCAATCTGAAGAAACAGCAATCAACTATTTAATCCACAAAATTTTTTGAAACCAGATATGCTTTCTATATTTATTACAATTTTGAAAATAGATTTTTAAAAAATATTATACATGCCAGATGGTTATTACAAGAAATTGTTACGGTGACATAACAGAACATCAAAAATTGACGCTAATTTATCTGAATTCATCTGGAGGTCGAAAAACATTATTTTTGGAATGCATTTACATCATAGGTGGAATTAATTGGGGCACAATAATTTTGTATCATCTAATTAAATTTAAAATACAATCAACGTTATTTACAAATAAAAAGCAGATTAATGTTTTTGATAATCTTAATAATAAGTATGTTGACCTTTAGCACTCATTAAAGCTTTCATTCGCCGGAGCATGCTATCGATTAACTTTTTACAAAAATCACCAATTTCAGGATCTGTCCTCCAAACTTTGAAGACAGAAGTTATTAATTCGTTTTTTGTTGTAGGATTGAGATCACAGACCTTTTTCTGTAGAATGCACCACATATTCTCGATATGATTCATGTCAGGCGATGATGCAGCCCAAGGAAAGAGTAATTCTATTTTAATTAAGACATTTCATTGTGATTATTGCAGTATGACAGAGTATGCCATCTTATTGATAGGTCCATTGTATATCATTTTTATCATAAAATGCAAATAATTGAAAAGGTAATTTTTAAATTATATTTGAAAAATTTTTTAAAAAAAAATTTTCTAACCAGACAGCACCTGTTTCGTAATACCAAGTTGTATTTTACTAACTGTATTCAAGACTTTAAAAATTCTAAATAGATTGCTATCTTTGTTACAATCAATAATTGTTACCCTGAAGAGGACTATTAACATTTTCATTAACATTAGTGATAAAAATGTATTAGTCTAAATAGGTCGTTTAAACAAAACGTGTTCAAGCCAAATTTAAACAATTTTTAATTTAAGGCGAATTTGAAAAAAATAGTGATAGATTTCCTATAAATTAATATATTTTGTGTATATAATACTTATTTTAAAAATATATAAAAGAATATTTATGGAAATCTAAAAATAGTAACAATATGTTTTTAATTTTATATTTTAGTTAAGTCTGACAAAAAAATATTAATACTAAATAAAAAACTGCACTCTGTCAGCGAATAGAAAGTTATCGATTTCAGAATCAGTAAAGGCGAATATTCTTAAAGTTTGTTAACTTCTACATTATATAAATAAACATGAAAATATAAATATAAATAAAAACTCTAATAATTATATTATTTAATACTTTTTTTCAAATAAGGATAAAGCCTAATTTATCCAAGAAATAATCTAAAGATAACCGTAAAATACCACATGGGTATTTTAAAAAATAAAACTATTAAGTTTTAATTTTTACTTTTCGTTGGAAAATTGTTTTTACAATATAATTAAAAACCATATATAGTGTCATTTGTAAAACTACCGTTTACTTTTGCATCATGCTTATTAAACAGGATTACATATGGGTCCCTGGGAGCTCGACTAACGGCCTAGGACCTCGTATTTTATGGGTTGATATAAAGTATATTTTTTTGTTTAATTATTCTTGAATTTTCTTTTCTTTGCTATTTAACATAAAATCTTTCCCTCAAGATAATTTTGACATCAAACGTTGAGGGAAAATAATCAGAAATATTTGAAATTCTTGGAATATTTTCTCGAAATTTACAAAACTGATCGAAAGTTCTAATTTCAATTACGTATGTATGTCCTTCATTTTGAGGATTTAGAATTGGTTCTATCGACCTTTGTCGTCTTTAGGCGAACCAGTTGGACCTAACTGACACCTCAAGAACCCAATATTCTTTCTCATTAGTAACCAACTCTAAATATTTTAAAAAAAACTTCTTTGTTGTTAATATTTTAATTAATTTATTCTGGTTTGAACATTAGATCTGTTCTGATTCGTTATTAGTTATTTACATTAATTATGCTTTTGAATTTTTTGTTTACATTTTTTGTATTAAATACAGTGACAGGTAACTGTTAATCAAATTTGGATTTTAACTTGATTATCATAGATTTACTCAGCTACTACAATTATAGCTCCTTGTCCCTCTTAAACGATAAATAATGTTTCACTCTGGTTTTGTGTTTAATTGTATTTTTAATTATATTCCTGATAATTATATTCCTGAAGATAATGTAGAATTTATTTCAACACCTAAAGCTGCTTAAATGTTTTGTTTGTTTATGGACAGACCTAAATGCCTTTGAATTGATTCGATCGATATATACCCTTTATTTTTGAAAAGATTCACGTTTGTGAAGCTCGGTCAACCACGAACGACTGCTAAGAAATTGGTTGTTGACCCAGGAACCTGACTGTATATCAATTCGTGAGATTATTACATTATCTCTATATTTTTTCATTAAATTGTTTTTTCTTTATATTTTCTATTAATTCATTACTAAACGATTATTATATATGGATTACTATTATAAGTGTGGAGACTCCTAGAAAATTTGATTTTTTTAATGAATTTTTTATTTTCACAATATTTATTGTAATTTTTAAATCGATTTTTCGAAAAACTTATTGCAGAAATTTTATTTCTTTTTTCTATTTTTATTATTTTACGTTTTATCAGTTTTAAAATTTCTTTTTATTTTAAACTTTTTGTGAGAACTCATGAACCACATAGGGATATATACAAAAGTTTCTTTCTAAGCTTTTCAAGTAAAGATGATTTTGATAAGATGTCAAATTTTTCAATTTTCTTAAGAATTGTTTGGATGTACACTCAAATAGAGAAAAGAGAGAAGTGGATTTTGCGCCTATTTCATTATTTACTGTTCATTTACTTCTTTAAATTTACCGAAGCATAATAAAGGATATTAATGACTAAAGAATGAAGAGAACAATAATGAGTATAATGAATGTATCGACTTGACGAAAACGTTTGTGAAAATGTGCAAGTGCCCAATTTGAAATATGTTCTATACATTATACATGTATATAGACTAATTAGAATTTTATTTCATTCAAATTTGTCAAATGAAATTTTGAAGGGAAAATATATTTCAGTGATCAAAAAATCAAAGGTTGATCAAATTTAAAACTTATTATTTTCATGTTTCTTTAAATATAAATAAAATTTTGTTTCACTAAATATCATTATCTTTATTTTTAAAGTGGTATATTTAATTACCACGATAGCTAAACCAGAGAATAAGTACATACATATTTAAGTGATATTTTAATAGATCAAGGTGTAATGATAAAAAAACTTTCCCATATTAATTTCGGACATAAAAGTAAAATTTTTTAATTAATTAAATGATAAAAAATGTATACTGGATTTTTCAATTGAGTGCAGAAAAGAAATTTAAAACAGAAAATACGAGTAAATTATTTAATGTCAAATGATTATTATTCAAAGTATCTACAGAAAATAGTTCCAGAATATTCGTTACACAATCAAAGAAAACATATAAAGGAAAAATCACAATCAAATGAAAGAAAAGGGTATATAATTTTGTTGTATAAAATTCTCAAGTATTCAAGTATCACAAGGTGAACTTGAATTAATAAAGTATGCACCGATTAAAAATGTAAAAGTGAAAACAATCCAATTAATTAATACAAAAAAAATTTAAATTTTTGTAAAGACAAGATCTCGAATAATATAAATAAAGGAGTGTAATCAGATCATGGGAATTTTTAATTTTAAAGTCATATTTATCTTTATAATGTAATATTTTATTGATATTTAAATAAGAATTAATTACAATTTAATTATAAGTACTTTATTTTAAAAATTATATTGTAATCTGTACTATAAAATGTAATTTATAATGATATATTGATTTTCCATGGTTTGACAAAATTTGTTTGAATATTCAGATTTTTGATGTGAGAAAATAACGAAATTCGATAGAAGGAATGGGTATTTAATATTAAATAAAGAGAAGGTTAGTAGTGTTGTTTTAAATAGGAAATGTTTTTTTAAAAAACCTATGTAAAATTTAATAACATACCAATTCCAATTAAAGATGAATTTATACAGTTTTGAAAAACAACTACATAACTAATAATCACATAGAAAAAAAGCCAATGACCAAAAACCAGATGTTATTAGTAAAAAAGAAAGGTTTAGAATGGCGACTATGTATTGATTTCCGCAAAATAAACGAGGTAACAATAAAGGATAACTATCCTTTACCACTTATTGACGAGATGTATGATGCATTAGGACGATCTACTATATTCAGTACGATCAATCTATGAAGTGGATACCTCAACATTGAGATAGAGGAAGAGTCAAAAGCAATAACTGCTTTTGTAACAAATAAAGGGTTATTTGAGTTTAATAAAATGCCGTTCGATCTCACGAGTGCACCATATATATAATATAATATTTAATTATATATAAGAGATCATTTGGTGTTTAAAAATAATGTTGAAGATGCATTTCTAATATTGAAAAATGAGAAATCGATTCATTCCTAAAATACATGAATAATCTGCATTAGAATATAAAATTCATCATTGAAAAATGAAAGGAAATAAATTACTATTTTTAGATTTTTTGGTCATAAAACGTGGAAATTATCAATTTATAGAAAGAAAGTAGATACTTGATTGTGGACATCAAACAATAGCTAATGTTATATAAGTTTAACTATAGGTCCATACTCAGAGTTTGGTCATTAACATCGGACTATAAGCAGGTTGAATTTTGACTTGGATGAAAGCAAAATATTAATATGAATGGAAAAGTGAAAAATTTATAAAAGTAACGAAGGATAAATTTAAGATTTATGAGTAAAAATACAATAAAAAGAAACAGTTTAATATAATTGAAATTCCATTTTCTGGTGGATTTAAAAAACATCAAAAACAAAATCATATGGGTCAAAGATAATATCAGTACAAGAGAGAAATTAATTATTCATTAGAGAATGTCACCTAGAAACTCGAATTAGTGAGCATTCTCAAAAAACAATTTGAAGTTGTAAGAAAATAGAAATATACGAATGAAAATGAATTTTCTGTAGTAATGAGTAATTTTGATAATGAAGAAAGAAAAATTTGTTATTAATATTCAAAATAATGAGACCTCAGCTCAATAAAAATCTCAGTTTTTATATTGATTTGTGGATTTCTTTCTCTAATCAATAATGATTCGCATATCTTTCTTTCTTTGTTATTAAGAAAAATTCTAAATATTTCAATATTAACTTTCTTTTTCTTACAGTGCTATTCGTGTAATAGTTTTAAACTTTACTGCTCCTGCTTATTAATGAACATTCAAAATTTAGTCAGTCCATTTCTACATTGACTATTATATTCATAACATTTAAATTGGCATACGAATTTAATAGCAATGTTGTAAGCGTTGGTGTTTTAATTTTTAAATAATGTTTCGTTTTAAATGTCGTTAAATTTTTACAATAGCTTCCTCTGTCGCGTTTTGAAAATTTCTATTGAAAATAGTTTTCTTAGTAATCGCTTGATTTCATCCATTTTCCTGTTTTTTTATTTTAAATTACTTTTAACCAATATCTTTCAGAGTATTTAATTTATTAACAGTATTATTAAGAATCTTTTCCACTTCTTACTATTCGAATATGTATCCTTTTGTAATTTTTCTGAAATATATCCATTGAATATTATGTGTTTATAGTTTTATAATATACCAAAATAACCATATTCCATATTTTAAATTTCAATTCACAGAAAATATCTTCTGTAGGATATAGTACGTTTTCTATATAGATTTATTGTCACCCAAATATTCGCTAGAAAATGTCCCATAGTTTGATTATATTTTACATAATGAACAGTAAGGTTGGTTTTGTTTTTATATTTTTTTTATTAGTAGTACTAATATATATTTTCTGGATCCATTTTATTCTTTGGTCAAGAAATTACTAGTCCTTGTCTCATTACTCATCAATAACTAAAATTAAGAAACTTTTTAATGGTTATTTGTCCCACCCTGAGCAAAACCAAAAAGAATTTGATACAATGGACTTTAAAAATGCAATAAGCAAGTCATTATTTCAGTTGACAGAATTATTTGACTGTAGAGAGTCGAACCCAATAACCTACCATTGAAAAGGATAGAATCAAGAACTCCAATTATATAATGGTGTTGGCATCGTAGATATATCATTCAGATCAGATGGTCGCTTTGGAATACGTGTTCAGGACAAAGCTCTTCATGATATATTCGCACAGAGTCAAAGTTTAGAGTTATACTAATCATTAGCATGTTTACTCTCATTCAAAAAGACTGATGTCGTCATTAGCTGACTTCATTTCTTTCTTACATTACCATACCTCCGAAAACTTTAATAATTTTTGGATCAATAGATCAACAGATAAAATAACTGATTTAAGTTATTTCTGCACTTAACCTATTGAATATAATTGCTACTTTATAACATTGAAAAAATATTAAAATACTTAATATTTAACCGAATAAAATTTTCTATCAATATTTGGTTATAAAAAACTCTTATTACCAAAATAATTACTTCTTATATATTCTAAAGAATATTAATTTTATAAACATTATTTAAATAGTATGGTTAATTAGTTTTGCTTAACTATCATAATTAAGAATTGTTTAACAAATATATAAATATATTTTCGGATGAGCATAATGAATTTACATCCATGCGCACGAATTTCAAATATGTGCTGTTCCAAATTTCAAGGTTAGGCATTTGTTTTAACTTATCAATTAATTAAATTTTTATAAATTAACTTTTAGATATATATTTTTTTGAGAAGACTAAAAATTGTTGACACATTTTCTTGGTGTAGGTAAATTTCTTGTTCATGCACAAGAGCAAATTTCTTGCTGAGCAGTTCGTCCTTGTGATGTCTAGTGGAAACATCGTTGAATTATTGCGATTATTTATTTTTACTTTCCTTTTTTTTGCAGCATTTCCTTTAAGCTGACAGGTGGTATATCCATATAAGCCAGTCTTCTTCTCAACCTTTCGAGCTTCTTTCATCTTATTTTACTAAATTTTCTTTAATCTCAATGCCGCTAACTATCTTCTAGACGGATATCATCATATTAAGCTTACTTTTTATTAAATATATTACTTTATATTAATTTTATGTCATAATTTATACGTATAATTTATTATTTATTTATTTCCTGTAAGATTCTGTGAGTGTTATTGATTTCTGTATTTTTAATTTTTTAGACAAGAATCAGTTTCAGTTTCAATTAAAGGATCGTAAGAGAATTCATTTTGTTTACGTTTTTCAGGATGGAAAACTTTGAAGACTGTTATGGAGAAGTATTTTTATTTTATTATTATATTTTTCTTTCTAGATCAATCACGCTTTCCTTCTGCTAGCTCAGCTATGCTCTTCACTTTTGAATGACAAGTTAATAATTAATTTTTCTATTATTAACATTTTTTTAAAAACTTTTCATTGATTATTGATTATTATTTCACCTAAAATATTAAAAGAAAATGTGAACAAAGTAACTAAATATCAATTGAATAATAGACTGCTTTCACCCCGCTACAATAAAATGTAATTAAAGTAATCAAATCACAATGACAAAAGGTTTTCTGCCTTCTTGAATAAAAATTTAGAGCTTGATAATTGGTACTTGAAAAATATTTCCTTTCTGTTTGACTTTCACAGATTTATTATTAAGAATAACTGGCGGTTGATTCCCCGGTCTGTACCCTTTTTTAGAGTCACCATTTTAAAGGTATATTAATGATAATAATAATACTAATAAAACATTTTTTTTAAAAATTCATGTCCAGATTAAGTTGAAAGTAATCAATTTTGACAAACTTGGAAGTAGTTTTAAATTTACTGTTTTCAACGCTAATTATTCATGAGTTGAGGTAGAAATAAATGGGAAAATATTAAGAATTTTTCTGGATGTCCGGAATAGAACCAACTAATTCTTTGCATGCTGTCTGAAAGACAGATGAAAGTGTTGAAGGATGTCGTAATAGACCAGGGCAATCTTCGTTGAACGCAAACCAAAGTTGACTTAAGGTAACATAATTTTGAACGTTTTCTTTTGTTTTAAATTTAAAAAATGAAATTTTTTTCTTTAGTTTTTTATTTAATTCTTATTTAATAATTATTGTAATACGCTACAACACAGGATTATAAATAGTGGAGATTTTATCAAACATTTTAAGACATTGTATTTGGTGAAATGACTTGAGACAATATTTAATTTGATCATCGCTGCTGTGTTTTTTATCAATTTAATAAGTCTTAGATTTTCGGATTTGTTATTGTACTGCGAATTCAACTATTAGATTTTGAGTAAAAGGATAATTTGCTTGATTAATATTAAATTTTGTAAAAATATTAAAAATTTTTCAAGTTTTCACTTTTTAAAAAATAGTTTGGAATCACAGAACTGAGGATCTCTTCTCTAATTAATTTTCAGATTTCATGGTAAAAATTATCTTATTCTTTTTGTTTGAAGTTTTGTAATCGAAACCGTAGCAATTTAGTCTTGAAAAACTCATTGGTTTCTTATGCCTATCAATTGTTGATGCAATAAAATATTTTTTCAAAAATTCTCCATTAATTTCCATTTAACATTTTTTAGTTTCCATAATTTTTTTTTAATTATTTCCAATCAATTTTTTTTAAAATTTCAATCTCCATAGTTTTTATTTTTATTACTTAGTATTTTTATTAAAATTTATAGTAAAAGAAGAATTTATTTTATACACAAATTCTATATTATAAATATCTAATGTGGAAGTCAAAAAGGACTACGCTCAAATTTAATCAAAGGTCGCAACAATTAACCAATTCAAATACAATATCATAGCATTGTCATTGAAAAATACAATTTTATTTGTTTTATTTTATAGCATGATACAACATCAATATATTTTTTAAGTTAATATAAAAAAGAAAAACAGTTTATCATAATTTCGTTTAGGAGAATATTATTTTTGGAAGGAAAACAGTGGGTCTCGTTTTCGGAGGATTTGCAGAAAGCTACGACCAATTTTGCCGAGGACAGTTGCAGACCTAGTATTGATGTAATCATTATTTTGTTTCCATTCTTTTTGTTCCCAATTTGTGAAATCTTATTTATTATAGGTGTCTTTGTAATATTTAAATTTGATTTTTTATCCATTGTTCATTTATAGGAACCTGAAATATATTACTCCATCTATCTATGAAATTCGTTGTCATATATTCTATGGTATAATATGCATAACTGGTTTCTTTTTTATGTAATTTAAATAAATTTAATTTATTATGTAATTCCACAAATATATTTATGAAATTTCTTGCTAACTGTGTTCCTTTATGTTTTTCTATGGTAACTAATAATATCTTATAATTTTATGGTGAGGATAAGTTTAATTCTAATTGTTTGCTGTTATAATCATTTATTAATTTATCTAATTCTAATTCCAATTTTAGTGCCTTTTCTTGATTTATTGGCTTAATGGTAATAATAATATTAATTGTAAAAATAGCCAATAGAAGAAAATTATATCAAAAATCAAAATGACAATTATAAAGGTTGTGCAGGTTTATAAAAACATGCACAGCCACTTAATTAAAAACATTTGTGTATATAAAACCAATTTTAATTTTATCTTTTCACTTTTAATCATAATTACAAAAAACTCAGAGAAGTCCTAGGCAGACAACCAATTCAAAAATTTCCTATATAATCCAAGACCAAAAGATATTCCCAATCAATGTAAAACACACGAAATACAAAATAAAAGCTTATGGATTTTTTACATGAGCAAGCCAGGTCTAACGCTAAATGGAAAAGACCTAATCAGAAGTACAACAAACAATAAAGGACGTTTAACCGAAAACATATACATACATGTAATAAAAAAATCCAGTTTTATTACATATAGCTGAAACTAACCCCATCCAAGTAGGACAAGAAAAATCAATTAAGGCTTTTAACCTAAAAGGACGTCAGAATAGTCTGTTTCGAAGTCCTAAACAATGATACAATAATAACCGTAGAAGCAATCTTTACAGAAAATCCATTTCAAACTGAACCAATGCCTGAGGAATTCCACCAGTACAAGAAACAGCTGGAAAACAAAGAATCTATAACCTTTACAAACAATGAAGTAAACCCCGAAAATATACGCATGTTAACCATAACTCTATGAAATATGATCACAATCAAATCCAAGAAATATTATCAGCAACTTTAATGGATTTAGAAGGCAAAATATTATTAAATACAATAGTAGCACCTAGAAGAAGAGTACCAACAATTAATGTTCCACAAACAGGGATAACAGAAGATCAATTAGAACATGGAATGGATGAATATCATTTCAAGTATTGCCTAAGAACCCTGACTCAGGATATAATATATATGAGGTCGTGAATATTTGCAAAATCCCAATACCAATCTTACAGGGCATCAGAGAATTATCTACAGCCCCAGCAATAAGAAATAAGAACTTAGTATCATCAACAAATCCTTTTCGACTTGGAGTCATAGCAAAAAATTTGGGTTTTAAACCACCATAGGGGCATTAGGAAAGTGCTTAAAGCCCCATAAGTGATACAAAAAAAATTAAGCATAATAAAATCAATTTAATCAAAATAATATAATAAAATCAATTTAATATAATAAAATAATAAAATCAATTAAACCAAAATAATATAATAAAACCGATTAAAATAATAAATGAAGTCAGTAAAAATTTTTGATATGATTAAGACAAACACGAATAATGATGTCAATAAAAATAATAGGGGAAATAACGTCATTCACAAATGTACCAATGACAATCACAGAAACACTAGCACACATGATGAGAAATAGTATAAATACCCAAAAGAAAATCATAAAAATCGCCTTCAAAATTTCTATATTGATTTATTAGAACTAAAAAAGAGAATTTGAAAAATTAGAGTTTATCATAACTCACTTTGGTAAAAAAAAATTTAACAAAATAACTGATTATTCAAAAACTTTTTAAATTCTTGAACAGTAATAAATTTAAGTAAAAATGAAATTTCAACTTTTAGTTTATTACAAACAGTAAATTATTTAGATTTAACAGAATTATTTTTAGTTTTTTGAAATTAAAAAAATGAAACAAGATGAAGATATACAATAGTTTTTCTTTTATTTTCAAATGCAGTTTAAAAATCAGAATAAAACGAAGTAAAAAATAAGAATATTTGTTTCAAATGTTATAAAATTTTGTATTAATTAATAAAAATAATAAGAAAATTTTTGGTTGGATTCAAAATAATTTTAGAGGAAGCAAATAGATTGTAAATGATTTCTAAATGGTTTACACTCAGTTTTTTTAAAATTAATGTTTGGATTTTTAAAATTTTGATAAAAGTTATTTCACGTTTTTCTTTCCTCCCTAAAGGTATATTTTAAGAAATACCTATATTTTAGATATTTCTCTACTTCTAGGAAATATATTTTGGTTTTTTAATTCTTTAATTCTTTAATTTAATTTAATTTTTTTAATTCTGCTACATGTAAACAGTATAAAACAAAGATTAATTATTAATTAACAAAATTGAATTATAAAATAATAAAATGACATGACAAACCCTGTAAAAAAATTTTAATTTATAGTAAAAATAAGAATTTATAAATTATATATATACTGTATATAAATATTGTATAATTATTTAAAGGGCTGTATTGCAACCCTAACGAATACAATGATAACACATTCAGCTAAAATTTTCATATTCTTCCTAAATCATGAATGCTAAATTAGATATCGATTCAATGACAAAGAAATGAAAATTTCGAGAAAATAGTCGTTGCTATTTGGGAAAAGAATATATAAACGTGATCATCACGTTAAAGGTGTTTATTTTTGTGAGAAGTAGAGAGAACCTTAGACAGGAAACTGTTTCTAAAATTTATTGAAAAAAATGCAGAAATACTGCTAGATGTTATTATAATCCATTTCAACCCAGATTAGATAAATAAAATATATGAAAACAACCAAAATTGATCATCTATACATATGACTAGTGAGGTCGAATATATGCTAAATATGCATCATAAAGTGCTTAACCATTCCATTAATTTTGTAAACTCTGTAAATGGTAATAACACAAAAAAAGTTTTTGCCTCATTTATCAGAATTTACAGAGGCGAAAAAATAATTTATGTAATAACTTTAATATATATATATATATATATATATATATATTGGTTAATTTATCTAAATCAGTGGCCTTTAACCTGGGCGATATCGCCCACTAGTGGGCATTATGAAATATTTGGTAGGCGTTAGGAAGAATTCCTTGGCATCGAAACATCAAGCACAGGGGTCTCATTAACTCTTTCAACTATACTAGTTCTAGATATTGAATTCTCTTTTGTCAATAAACATTATTTGGATTTTAATAAGTTTTTCAAAGTTTGGATGGACTACAGATTTTTTTTTATAGATGGGAATGTAGCAAAAGTGGACGTTAGGCTAAAAGAAGGTTGAAGGCCACTGATCTAGATGGCTTCAAAAAATGCATTGTATTCTAGTTTTAATATTAATTTTAAATAAGATGATAAGAATTCTATACTGTAAATAATATGCCATCTTTTAGCAATACAAAGAATTTGTCACATGTTTTTATAGTATCAGTAAGATCTAGTAATTTACTTCCTTTCAAAAATTTAGACATTGATTGAAATAGATGCAAGCTGATATCGGAACGATAAGCTGAATGTGATAGGATTTCAATATCTAGACTGTTCATTTTTGTTTTTCTACAACAGCCTAACATTATCTTAATAAAAAATAACTCTTAACTTTTTTATGCTTTATATCGTTGGTACAGAAGCGCTTACATTCTAGCGATTTGTTGAAAATATAAATATGAATTTCGAAATAAAATAAGTCTTCATAATTCCACGAACGCACACTTTATCGAAGCGGATTCTTATTGGGACTTGCTTTGCAGAGAGGTCTTTCTGAATCCATTGCTTTGTCAAGTCAATTTTACTAGTAAATCCCATTTTCGTCACAAGTCACAATTCTTTTTAGGAAGAAAACTTTGAGGATCTTGCAATTGTTAACTTAAAATATTCAATCGCCTATTTGTCTGTTTCGATATTAATTCTTGAGGAAAACTTCCATAAGTCTTATTGGTTAAGCGCAGATTATGAAAATGTCTCCATGTAGTTTCTTTAAAAGCACTAACGCCTGCAGGTATTTTGCTTATACTGTTTGATATATTGGTTTCTACAACGGTTCTCAATGTCTCGGAAACAAAATAAGCGTGTAACAAATCGGTTTTTTATCGTTTTTGTTGCATACCAAGCGAACTTTACTTCATTAGAACCATAAATGATCAATAAAAATTCAGAATTGTTATTAATATTAGTTTCAGGGCTATAATTATTAATTTTCATCCTGAGACAAAATACAAATAAAATATTTAAAAATAAGTCGAAAATAAAAGACATCGCGCAGAAGAAAAATTTATAATTATTTCAAGTGAATATATAAATATCTACTACTTGTTTTCATAAAAAATAGAACACAAATATTAAAATTACATTTACCTGGTTCACAGTAAAATGTTGTTTTGTCGAATATCCTTACTATGATTTATATCCTTTTGTTTTTATTCCTTCAGAAATAATTTGTCCTCAAATAATTTTCTGCAGTTATAAAACAAGTAGTTGGAATACTTTCTTATCGAAAAGAATTCTCAAACCATAAAAACACTACTTCACAGCCATTAATACCGAAAATTGTTGAAAAATGGAAACTGTTTTAGTTTACTTAGACAATATCCATTTTATATTACCTTAAAATAATGCATATAAACAAACTTACATAACTTTAATCAGTTCTGAAATTTTATTTTTTATAATAAAAGTTGAATTAATAATTATTACTTTACAATAATAACACAAAAGATATATTTACATATATGAAATTTTTTAATGAAGAATATAAAATGAATTTTAAAATCTTTATATATTTTTATATATTTTCAAAATAAAATAAATTTTCATTCATGAGCACCTCTTCGGGTTTATACGAATATTATCCCATCCATCTAATAGACCGTTTTATATTGGATTTTTATCTTCCAATAATGGTTCAGTAAAGTAAGTTATATCAACTTTTAATTTTGCTCTGAGCACATGGCTTGTACATCTCGTACAAACTCACCAATATCCATTAAAGGATGCATTATTGTTGTCGTTATACCACCTTCGGGCCATTTTAATTTTACTTCGAACATACTAGAACGAGTAAATTCACAATAAGGAGCAATTTATTGCAACGCCTTATATTGTTTTTGCTGCTCAGTTCCCAATTTTCTTAAAACTGACAGTATTTCTTTTTGCTTTTTGCTAATACAAGGGTCTCTTAGTGTGGTAAAAATTTCATTACTATTTTCAATATTAATTGGTTCTGATAACTATTTTTTCAATTTTTCCTCTGCTGATAATACTAGTGCAGGTATGTCTTCTGAGTCTTCTCTTGGACTAGACGATTTCGATATAGTGGACGATATTTTACCATCGTTTGATTTTCGGGCGTTTTTCCTACGCTCCTCTTGCAAAAGTGACTCTAAATATAACTCATATCCATTGTCTTCTTCAAAAAATTCTTCATCCATTTTTGAGGTGAGATGAGTTTTTGATTCATTTTCCTTTTTTCTAGTTTTTGTGCAATTTCGGGCTAAATGTCCATATATCCCACATAGGTGACATTGGATTTTACCCTCTGAATTTACTGTGGTTCGTCTGGATGCATCCTCTCTGGGGTTTCTCTGCGTCCGCCAGCAAACCTTTTGTAAATGCCCATCTCTTCCACAATTCTGACAATGAAGATTGGTTAAAAAGCAATTTTTTGAGTTATGATTTGATTTACCACATTTCTGACATACTTCTGCTTTTGATTTTTCATTATTTCTTACAGAACTTCTTTTCTGAAGATTATTTTCATAATTATTATTATTATAATTATTTCGATCATTATTATTATTACTGCTATTATTATTATTGCTACCATTATTATTGCTATTTCTGGATTTGAAAAGACAAGTTCAGCAGAATGCCCTATTCGGTTGCAATTACTGCATGTTTTTTTATGAGATACCGTAGTAGTTAAAACTGGTTTTGTTTCTAGACTTTCTTCTACTATCGTGGCCTTATGTGCCAGTTGATCCATTGGTTCTGTGCCAAATAATACTAATTGAGATCTAGTGGCTGGGATTAATCCTGCCCACCATTGATCCTTTACGATCACTGTCGTAGTTGCGGGCCAATTTGATTTTAGTCTGAAGGCTCTTTCGGTCAATAAATTTAATTGATACGTGTATTCTACTACACGTTCATTATGACGCTGTTTTAGCTCATAAATTTTATTCCTTAATAATCTGCTCACATCACCTGTGAGAACTTTTAATTCTAATTCCTTTAATATCTCTTTAAAGGTAATTAGTTTGTATGGCTGTACCACTGCATTCGGGCCTTCATTCAGCTGTTGAGGGCTACTGCAGCCTCGTGATCAGCCAAAGCCTGCACTTGTCCTCTAAGGGACAGTGGTAATCGTGTCATCATCTGCTCATCCGTCTTCCCCAATGCTTTCATTGTGAGATAGTACTCGGATGTGAATTCTGGGAAATCTACTGGATTTCCATTAAATACTGGAACTTTAGTTCGTTCTTCACCCATTTTTATGATCACGTCGGGCTCACCAAATGTAAGTGTTTGATGCGACACTTACTGCGAGATCTAATCTCGAAAATATAAAAATGCTAACTTTATTGATATAAGTTAGAACTGGGCTAACCAACTACGTCAAAGGTAGTGTAACAAATAGGTACAAATAGATACGAACTAAGTTTAATTAAATTAACTAAAATGACACGTTTTTTGTTAACAAAAATATATTTTGTAATACAATTACAAATCTTTCTATCATAGTTACAATAATATCAATTAATTAATTAATGTCTTCTTGGTTTTATGATAACCGAAGAAGCCCCGATGTCAAAAATACGTATTCTGTCGCCTAGAGCAAAGCAGAATCAAATTGTCAAGAGAACAAACAAAAGAAATAGGAAAATTATTAAAAAGGCGTACTGCAGAGTATTTGCTCTGAATACGTTAGATAAATTTATTATTATTATTATTCTCAAAAGAGATCAAATATAA
>JBBMKC010228083.1:0-11720 GCA_037834085.1 Bipalium vagum | reverse complement strand
AAAACCACGTAATTTTTCACCTAGGCGCCATTGCCAAAATTATTTTTCGTAATAACCGATTTTTTGTAATATCCGGACTTAACTGTATAATTTTTAAAATAAGACATTTAAAATTCAGATTACTTGATCAAAATCAAATCTTTTTTGAAGAAAATTTATTTAATGAAGTATGATAAATAAGTTCATTATTATTTTAACCTTAACAACTTTGATACAGGATTTTTTACAATGTTTAATAATTTTTTCGTAATGTTTATTAACTTTTTCAAAATTTTTAATTAGTTTAATTTTGCGATCTAATGGAACGTACTATTTTTACGGTAGAGTTGCACTTAAACTTCTGAATTATGAGCCACGTATACTACAATTAACCCCTGTCTCATCCAGAAAAATTGTTTTATCATAATTTAAAAGCATGAAGTTCGAAGTATATAGCTTTCTTTTCTCAAAATTATTATTATTCCTAGCTTCATGAATTAAAGTTACCTTTTTAATGGATATAAAAATCCTGCAATTGCCTTATAAATGGCTGATGTTGAAGTATTGATGTTTAATTGAGCTTCAATTTCGCATTTTCATTGAACTTAATGTTATTGAAACATCCTCATCACTCTTTTCCTTAATAAAATTCATTTCTGCTTCACATAATTTCTTTTTTGAGCCGAAATTTTCGTTAGCTTTATTAATGCGCACGGTTTATTTACAACACTGTATATAATCTTACGATGAAGGCTGCAGTTTGGTAATTAATGTCCAACTCTGTTGAAATTTGTTTCAGATGCTTTCCTTCATCATCATAACAATCATTATGTATGGTCAATACACACAATGTAATACCCGATTCATATTTAAGACAAAAATTTCTCTTATTCCGTTGGCAAAATGTTTTCTTTCTGTTATTTTTAATTGTAGGTTTGATAATTAAAGTACTGGTAAAAATGAATTTCGCTAAACAATTTTTAAAATTATTAAAAATTTTGAACAAGTTATTAAACATTTAGACAATTTTATTAAACATTCTGAAAAAAAATGTAAATTGAACAAATATTTAATAAATTGTTTTAATATTTTGTATTTACGGCCTTTTTAATACTGGAATTACATTAGTTAATAATTTCTTTATTTACTATTTAGTATAAAATGCCTGATCAATTCAAACTGTCTAATCCTCCAACAGATACAATTTCTCGTGTTATATTCCAACCTAATTCTAATCAATATTTGCTAGCTTCATCATGGGATACATACCTTCATTTATATGATGTAAATACAAATGGTAAACGGTTGAAGTTGGATTACGAATTTCCAATCTTAGACTGCTGTTTCAGTGATGCTAGTACTGTGTTTGCTGGTGGCATTGGAAATACTTTGAAATCTTATGATTGCAATACAGGAAAATGTGAATATTTTTTTTCTTCATAAAATTATTCTAATTTCAACTAATAGCTAATGTAATTGGGTATCACAAGCAACCTATCAGCCAGGTTCATTTTTCTAACAACGAATCTTTACTTGTAACCGGCAGTTGGGATAGCACTGTTGGTTTGTGGGATCCCAGGCTTAGTGGTCAACAGACAGCAGTTCGTGTTCTTCCTCAGCCAGGAGATGTTTACACTCTAGACACTACAAGTGCGTCTGGCAGTACATATCTGGTTGTGGGAACTGAAAAAAGATTTGTCTATATATGGGACATGAGAAAACTAGACCAAGCTGTTCAGATGCGCGAATCCAGTCTTAAATACCAGACTCGATGTATAAGATGCTTCCCTAACGGCCAGGGTTACGCCCTGGCCTCAATTGAAGGCCGAGTCGCCGTTGAATTTTTTGACCAAAGTCCAGAACAACAGAAGAGAAAATACGCTTTCAAATGTCATCGAATGAAGATGGACGATGTCGAATTCATCTATCCGGTAAATGTGATTGCGTTCCACATGGTCTTCAATACATTTGCTACAGGTAATATTTTCTTTATGTAGCCTGATAACAAAATAGTCGAAAATTAAGATGTTTTAAGCGATTTCAATATTTTATAACAAATCGACTCATTTTTTAATTTATTAATTTTATTAAATTATCTGTTATGATTGAACAAGATTTTGTTTGGAATTGTCAATGATGTGTTTTTGTGTTCAAAGGTGGTTGCGACAGCTTAGTCAATGTATGGGATGGGTTTAACAGAAAGCGTTTGGTACAACTTCCCCAATATCCGACTTCTATTTCCAGCCTAGGCTTTTCCAGCGATGGTAGTACTTTGGCTATTGCATCTTCGTATACGTATGAAAAAGGAGAGTTATCGGAAAACGAAATAGTCGAACCCAACATTTTCGTTAGATATCCAAGCGATCAAGAAGTGCGTCCAAAGCAAGTTGTAAAATAAAATTTATTCTTTTTTGTCTTCAAGAAATTACGGTTATTGATTTTTTTATTAAGAATTAAAATTTTATATTGATAATAAGAAATTGATCAATCAATTAAAAGTATTTTATTTATAGATTTTTTTCAGGCTAATAATATATAAGTAATGAATCACAATTGATTATATTTGGAAGTTTCGTTTGCTCTACAGATTTGTAATTCTAAAGTTTTTCTAAGTTAATTTTTTTGACTGGTGAGGTATTCTAGATGGCTATAATATGTTTAATTATCAATGTATACTGTGCGCCAAAATTATCCCCCCACTTGAAATGTAAATATTTATTTCAAGTGGGAGGATAATTTTGGCGCACAGTATATAACAACAATTAATTAATTTTGGGTTATTTTTCACATTACTGATATTTATTTTATTATTTTCCCCAGTGAAGCACCGAGATTTAAATTTTTAAAGTATGTTTTATTAAGGAGTGTATTGGTATTCGAAGAATTATTACAGATAATATAACTATAAAAAACATTTAACAAAGGTTGAATTTAGGTCCCTTAGTAATCATTGTTATAAACTGCAATTTTTGACTAAATCTGTTTTGGTTTCAAGTATT
This sequence comes from Bipalium vagum, assembly GCA_037834085.1. Classification (NCBI taxonomy): domain Eukaryota; kingdom Metazoa; phylum Platyhelminthes; order Tricladida; family Geoplanidae; genus Bipalium; species Bipalium vagum. Next base: position 8,742 of record JBBMKC010228083.1, on the reverse strand, counting down.
TAGTTGTGAGAAAGAATCTTTAAAAAATTAACGATATAATGGTCTCAATAGGCAGCAAAATTTGCTTAATCATGTACAAATTCAGTTTATAAAGTGATCAAATATGATTTTTAAAAATAGGTTTCTTAAAATATATATATCAAAGTGTAAAACAATAATAGTGAGAAACAATCACAACTACCAAGTTGTCAAATAGGTACTTAGATAGCAATGGTACTGATCATTAGGGCTAGTTTTCTGCCTTAGATGCAATTTTTGAAAATTTTAAATGGCATTTAGAAAGTGCCTTAATATTTAATTTTTAAAATGCCAAAAAAGAAAAAAGTAAATTAATTATTATTGCAATAACTAAAGTCAAGAATTTTTATATCATTCACAAAAAAGCTGTTTCGTGAATCACGATAAAAGTATTATAAGATGCTCATTGGAATTTTTCAATAAACATAAATTTATTGAAAAAAAAATCGATTCAGTAAGTTCTATAAAAATTGAAAAAACATTTGTAACAGAAACCTGTGACCAATATGTTAAAGTTGCTGTCAAAGCACTGACATCTGAGAATATTCCCTTAAACGAATTTTCAATATTGTTTTTAAAAAGTCAAAAACAGCTTGTAAATAAATTTATTAATTAAAATATTTCCCATCGCTTTTGACACACTCTTGCCATCGGAATAATAACTGTTTAACCTCTTTTTGGTAAAACTCCGAACTTCTTGAATCGAAAAATTGAGTGAGGTCCTTTTCGATGGCACTTTGATCCTGGAAAATTTTATTAGCCAGAATTGCATCCATATGCTTGAACAGGTTGAGGAATAAGCTGGATGAGGCAAAACTTCGTACTGTAAGTCATGCAATTTTTGTAAGGTTACTTTAGAAATATGTGGTCTTGCATTATCCTGAAGCAAGATCGGCCCCTTTCAGTTTACAAGACCTGGTTGTTTTTGAATCAGCTTTGTGTGTATAGCCTCAATTTCTTGACAGTATGATTGTGCGGTAATTGTTTCAACTGATTTCAAGAAATAGTAATGTATTAAGCCATCCTCAGACCACCACACAGTTATCATAGTCTTCTTGGGGTGAAGGCTTGGTTTATACATCGTTTACGGCTTATCATCATCATTTAACCGTTGCGCTGATCGTCTACGATTGTTGTACACAATCCACTTTTCATTACATGTTATAATACGAGACAAAAAGGGATCGATTTGGTTCCAATTTATTAATGACGAACAGATTTGCAATCGATATTTTTGTTGATTTTCTGTTAAATCATGGGGAATCCATGAATCAAGCTTCTTAACCTTACCAATCTCTTTCAGATGGGTGGGAATTGTTGATTTGGACACAATGAGAACTTGAGCAAGTTCTCTCACATTTGTTAGAGTATTTTCTTCGACAGCGGACTTCAATTGGGCTTCATTTAAAAGGGACTTTGGTTTTCCGCGGTCTTGGTTTTGGAGACTTAGGTCCAGTCTCGAAATTTTTTGAACCATATCTGTGTTGTTCTTTCTCTTATACAACCTTCACCCCATACAGAGTTAATGTTTCGAGTTGCTTCTGATGCATTGTGGTTAAGTTCGAACTCGTATAATATGCATACTCGAATTTGTTGATCAACCATGCTTAAAAAAGAACGATAAAAATTTACTTTTATAGCTGTAAAACTACATTATTTTTGCACCAACCTAATAATAATCAAATGATAACAAGCAAGAGTTAAAATCAAATATTAAATGTTAAATTAGTCAATCAGAAAACAACAGAAAATGAAAGGAAAGTACCTTACGAGTTAACTTTTTTCGAGATTTCCAAACTAACAACTGAGCCCTTAGTGTTGATCAGAAATAGTTATGTATGATGAGGAACCTAAAGATAATTTTCAGGAAAAATACAAAGTATACCTGTGTTAATAAAGTTTTCTTCTTTGGTATCAAATAACATTTTCTCAATTTTTGCTGTAATACTGAAAAGTTCTTTGCTATTTTTTTTATAGATCTTGAATATTAGGATTAAGCTTAGATCATCTTGATAATTCTTACAATTGTTTTTATAAGTCTCTAAATTTCTCTGAATTACAATTGACGAAATTACTAATGTCTTCCAAAAACAAATTATTTTTAAAATTTCTTTAGTTATTTGAGTAATTTATTTCCTTAGTAATTTTCAAGTTGGAGTTGCATTTATTATTTATTCTATTATTTATTTTTATTATCTAAAAGCATCTGTTTAATCAAAATTTAGTGAGGTCTAAAATTTTTAATATTGGGCATTCCATATTTAAAAATTATTTTAATCGATTAAAATACACTCTTATTAGCATTTGTTAGCATTTCAAAATGGATAATGAAAATCTTCCATGTTTATTGTACAGTTGGACGTTAAAAGACTAAAGGACTTTAATCTCAAATAACTTTTAGTAAGACAAATTTATATTTAATCCAAATAGTTTATTTGCAAGCTTTGAATTAAAGGTTTTCTAAGTTCGGAAAATAATATATTTTGAATGACCACCATTTTCTTGCTCACAAAGAATTACCCTTTTTAGGACATTTTAAATCACTATATCCAATATTTCCGGGTCCAAGAGATGTATCTCACTTTGAATATTTTCTTTTAGCTGTTGAATTGTTTGAAGATTTTTCATACAAACCTTATCTTTCAGGTAGCCCCGTAAAAATAATGCGGAGAAGTCAAATCTGGTAATCATAGTAATCAAATCTGTATAGGTCGAATACCAAGGGACTGTAATGAACAGATAACACAGAAAGATCATTTAAAGAGTTAAAAAAGCGTAACTATTACGCCCTTCCTTTGCCTACCAGATTTTCAAAGAAAATTTATTCTGGATATGGATGCTAGCTTAGACACAATTGAAGCAGTATTATCACAAAAAGACGGGAAATGCCAAGAACGATTAATCGCGTACGGGTCTAGTCACGATAAAGGACATTGTAATATCCGAAAAGAACTACAAGACACAAATTAGAAGCTAAAGGAATTTTCGAGTACATATATATAGATATTTGTTGTCCGTTAAGAGAGGCCTCGGACAGAAAAAGTATATCCTGGGAATCATATATCAGTATAGTAAGTATATTTCTATATCTTCACAGGACGAACAAACTTTGGCTATATTAAATCATTGGATTTTGAGATTGGGTAGCTCAAGAACCATCAATGTAGACCATGGGGAAAGCATTTTTTTTTGGAAAGAATTTGCGAAACGCATAGGTGCAGAAATTCATAATACAAATGGGCAGATCGACAGACAATTGAGAACCGTCAGAGAACTTACAAATGTCACATTGGCTGAAAGAAATAAAACGGATTGGGTAGCTGTCGATCCAAGGGCAGAAATATATATCAATCATCACTAAAAGTAAGTTCGAAGTGGGAGATGAGGTTCTGGTTAAAGTGGAAGTTTGAAAAAAGGCCAAGAGAGATTAATGGGACCCTATAGAGTGGCACAGAAAATAGACGATCGACGATATCTCCCAGAAGATGAAGTAGGACGAAAACTGAAACGGAATATCGAAAAGTTAAAAAATTCTTAACAGCGGGGTATAAAGAAAATCTTGTCGTCATGAATTTGTAATTATGAAAAAAATGTATGAGGATTTGACTGAATTGACAGATCTTGGTAAAAAAGGAGTTTTCAAATTTGTGTTTTATAAATGTCTCAAGCTGACTCTTATTGTGCTTACATGCAAGAAATCGACTTTTTCTTTATATAAATGAAAATTAATTGTGATATTTTTGACAATGATTTGTGAATTTTTTAAAATATATCACGTGTGTTGATGGGAATGATCTGTCATTGTAAAACAGCTAGACTTGATGATGAGTAGTAGTATTAAAGTTTTAATGATAACACTAGGGATGATTTTTTCACATGTTTCTGAATAAGTACCTGTTGCTGGTCTATAATGTTTTGCTTTTTGGATTGACGAAAAACGAGTGATAAAACAAAATTGATATTGTTGAGTTTTCAAAATAATAATTATAATAATAATGGTAATTATTATTAATAATTAATAATAATAATTTTCTTAAAAATAATTTTTTATCTTTTAAAAGCCTTATGACAAAATCCCATCGTGGGGATTTTGACTTATTAGGCTAATGAATTCTCTGACAGTCGTTCTCTGGTGGACTGCAGGTTTCCATTAGCATTGATCTGACTCTATCTCGGCGTGGGAAAATAGCCATTTCTAAGGATAGAGATTGGTGATTGTAGACCAATCTCTACGACTATATAAAGAGACGGCTATTCCCCGAAAGAAGCCAGAAAAAAGTTAAAATGACTATGAAATCATAAAGTCCAAAAAAGAAATATAATAGTTATTTTTAATATTTTGTAACATCACCTTTTGCAGATATCAGAGCTTTAATAAGACCGGGTATGATTATTTATACAAGATTTATGGCTTTTTTCAATTTCTCTGATTGATTCCAAATTTGATTAAACTTAGATAAGATTTTCCTTATTTGTTATCAGATAATTTTCTAATTCACACTTATTCATCTCCATTAAGTTTTCGATGGGATTCTTATCCGGAGAATTTCTTGGTCAAAGCAAAATCTGTCAAAGTCCGCTTTAAATCAAAGATTTCTATCAAGGGCAAGGACGAAGCAAACAAGCAAAAATATCAGACTTTGTTGGACGAAGCTCAATCCGAGCTCGGAAGAACATGGTACTATGATATCAGAACATTTATAACCGGAGCCGGGGGTTCGTGGATCTCATCAAACTACCAAACACTTGGAGCATTTGGATTTAAAATAGGAGAAATTAATTCAATTGTGGAAAAATGTGCAGCCAGGACGATCATTAATGCACATAATGTCTGGAAAAAATTTATAGCCAGAGCAGAGACAAACATTTAAAAACCTCCCCGTGTCTTTTTTTGATTTGAAATAAATCACTGTTTTTGTTTGTTATTTTTATGCATGAAAAATAAATCTTGTCCATCTGGGTACATAATTTTAGTTGAGGTAACAGGTGACAGTTCAGAATTTCCTTTTACTGGTCTTATTTGACTGCATTTTGGAATCTGTTTGCTATGTATATATCACTTAGCTTACGATCAGTACGAGCAGTAGTGATGCAAAGCTGTCTACATTTATCGATTCGACTAGCCGTTAATGGGTGTTTCTTGTAGATCTTTATGTTAAATTTACTTATTAATGATTTTGAAACACCTGAAATAAATGTTATTTTTGTAGTGATTTGTGAGTTTGATTGATTTTATCTTCTATTCTTATTATTTTTTAAAAAACCGTATTAATTATATAGGAAATATTACTCATAATTATGAGATACTTAAAAATTAACAAATAATTGTTGATACTTAATACCTTAATTGACGTTTTTTAAATTGTTGAGAATTTGACAGATTTTTAAATGATAAAAAACAGTATTTTCTTAAAAAGTGCGGTCGTTCAGAAAAATGATTTGGAAAGCAGAAACAAACGAAGTTTTCACATACGATTTTGGTTATTGTCTCATTACTCTGTTTTTCAGTCTACTAGCTAAAAAGAAAAACTCTCTTGATAGTTGTGTTATTACTTTTCTTTTGATTATTAAAAATCAGTTATTTATGAATAGTATTACTTATTTGTTATTCTTTTACAATGCATTATTATTGAGTTAATATGGTTTTGCGTAAGAAAATATTTCCGATCTCACATGAAACATTTTCAGCTTGCACGAATTCATTGTAGTCAAAATCTTAATTTAAAATCAAGCAGAAGATTTATATTGTAATTTACTATTATTTCTTATGTTTACTTCAATTTAATTAAGAATCACCAAATACCTTAGTAATCGTCAACCTGTAATGTACCACCAAGTTTTTTTTCATGTCAGTTTTAATTTGATTTTTTTTCTTAAAGTATTCTATGAAGCTTTTTTCCTTAGATAATTTTTAAAATATTATTCTTGATTTTTTATTCTGTATATTATCAAGTTATTATTATTATCATCAGCTATATTATCATAACATTGAAAAAATAAAAAACATTTTCTTATTTTATATTGTTTTAATCATTGATATTTTATATTCCAAGATTATTTAACATTCTTTTAAATCATAATAGATTTATAAAGCAACCTGAGATTTCAACTGGATTATTTATAATATTTATGATTAAACAGAATAAAATTTTTTATATATTCAATTAAAAAATCAGATTCTTCTTATTTTTCTCGAATTATTATTATTATTTTCTGTTAAAATTTGATAATTTTAAAAAATAAGTAGTGAAAAAAATTTTAATGCCAATTTTTTATTAACGGATCTCCCACTAAAAATAATCTTTTCCAATGCAAGAAAATAACTAAAATTACGTTTAAAAATAAGATAAAAGAATTCGGATATTTTGCCTTCAATTGATTGGTCAAAATCAGGATAATTAAAAAAAAAATTCACCAATACAAGTGCTGTTTGTGAACAAACAATACCAATCCTAAGCAAGTACAAATCATAATGGGTAACAAATAATCAAATCTATATTTTATATATTGAAATAGCGATAATAAATTATCAAAAAAATCACTTGTAATAAATGGATGATTGGATAATGTAGAAGTCAAGTAGTAAAGTAAGAAAAGCAACCAAAGATTTTTACACTTAATTTTTTAATTCTATCTGTCGAAATTTTATTGGTTTTATATTTACGCTTATTATTATTTAACAGAATAGACAGGAGGTTTTTGTCGCTTAGTTCACTGAAATTTGAGCATAAAAATTATGAATATCAGCATTACGATAACGATTTCATTTTCTTATCAAGGATCTTTTGAATTTCACAAAACGTGGGTCTTTTATCGGGCTCGAGAGCCCAGCACGCCCTCATTAACTCATAAATATCTTCAGGAGTGTCTTCGGGAGACTCCATTCGATAACCGTTAAGAAGGTGCTGTTTTACATTGTTAGCGTACTAATAGAAAACAGGAGCTTAAGATTAATGACAATTGCAGTCGATATATCACTTACTATTCTCGGGTAAGGAGTTCGACCAAATGAGAATATTTCCCACAATAAAATGCCAAAACTCCAAACATCTGACTTATTGGTATATAACTATAAATAGTAAAAAAATAAAAAGTTTGTTAATAAGTTATTATTATTATCATTATTATTATAGAAAGTTTTATTATGAATTAAACGACAAACACTCATACAATCTCAAATAAAATGTAATATTTCACTTTGTCACCCATATGACTATACAAATTCTGAAATTGCAATACGGTATGTTTGATTCAAAATTTATAAAATTGATCATTATAAATAATATTGTTAAATTAATATTTAATTTTTAAAATTATTATTGAAATGATAGTTATTTTTACTTATTATATTTTTGGAAATTTATTCAAAAATTTATCAATAAGAATATTGAAGAAATTCGAATTAGTCAATTAATAAATAATGTAAATTAAGCAGTAGATAATGTCTAAATTTTAAATGTGATTCAATTGAAGAAAGTTTAGTTCAACACTTGTTGGCAAAGGATAATAATAATAAAATAATAATCATATTGTTATTTATAATGATTATTTGTATTTTGTTTATTTATTTATTATTTGTTATTAATTTTTTAATTTGTCAAAACAAATTCTTTTATTTTCTCTCTGTGAGATCCATTTTTAAAGTTTTAATGATATCTTCAAAATTGAACAGTTAAATAAATAATAAACATGATAGCCAATAACTGCAAATTAAATCAAACGAAGTAGTCCTAAGGTTCTTCTCAAAATTATGTTGCCTGCTTTACGGAAATCTATTAACACCAATTGATCTATTACTAGAGTCTATTGCAAATTTTGTTTTATAATTATGAACTCTAAGATATCTACTGATACGGTTGTTATGAAATAAAAGGAATTACTAAAAATAAATAAGAATTACTAAAAACAGAAAAAATTATTAAAAGTAACTAAATTTTAAGGAACTCACTATAATTAGAAATAGTTGTCTAATTATAGTTTAGAATTATTAAATACCACGAGAAATTTTAATTTTAAAATCATAAGTTTAGAAATATACATTATAATATAAAATTGTATTAATAAAATAATAGTAAATTAATAAATATTAAATAATATAAAGAAAGAAATTAATAAATATTTAAACTAGTTAATTAAATTAAAAATCCAATGATGAGATAAGTTAATTGAGTTCAGAAATCTCTATTTATTTGACTAAAATTATGTACCTGAAATTTTTCGACATAATACCTTAAACATCCAAACATAAATTAGACATTAACCCAAAACCTTTAATTTAATACATTTAAAATTTACTTATTATAACATTCACATGATATTCATATATGATGCTTAATATTAATAATAAATATTATGATAGTATTATCATATTCAAGGAAAGAATTAAAAGGTTATACGGTCACCGTGATGAAAAACATAAATACTGACTAAGTAAAATATTTATTAATAAATATCGGTTTGGAATCCACAAAAGTAAGTCGTTTTTAATAATAATTTATTAAGTGATAAACAAATGCACAATATTTAAGAAATCTCGTCAAACCATGGGATTTTGATATATTATCAATTTTTTAAAATACCTTTAAATCATAATTATATATATATTATTTTTTAAGTAAACGCTTTTTAAAAAACATTTTTGAACACACAAAATTTTATTTATACTGCTATCTTGAAACATGTTTCGATCTCTTCTTTCAGATCTTCTTCAGTCAATTTTCTTCT
>JBBMKC010228072.1:0-11720 GCA_037834085.1 Bipalium vagum | reverse complement strand
AACCGTTGAGACCTGAGAGACATTTAAGCTCCGACCTTTAACATCCTTTTTATCCATCATTCTCTAGGATCTTAACAGTTTTAATCTTTTGGTCAATTTTAAAGATTATATTGTAAAAAATTTTTCAATATTTTCTTCTTCAAATGATTATAATTGATTATGAAATTAAAATGAAAAAGAATTATTTGTTATACTTACTATTCTATTTACACTAATTTCATTTAATAAATCTTTTCTACTTGTTTTATATTAGATGATATCACTATAAAGCATCATTATCATTTTTTGGATGAGAAACATTTACTATTTTATTATTATTAATATTTTTTTCGTCAGTTATGAGGATTACGCAAAAATAATCATTTTTAATCGCACATAACAATTGTTTTCCAAAATCTATTGCTAAATGCCTTTGAATTTGCTGATTATAAATTTAAATTCGTTTTTTGTTTTCACAACTGTCAATTGATGTGTGTCTTGTCTTGGTCATTTATATTCATAATCCAGGTGAATAAAATGTTCATAGAAATTAACTTAGGAATAGGAAATGTTATCTACAATTATCTGCCACGTGAATCTGATTTTTCTCTAATGCGACGCATAGTTCCCTTTCATTGAGGTATGATAGGTGACCCGGTAGCGATTTGTCAACTAGACTGATGTTGACTTCGTAAAAGTGTTTAAAGTAGGTTTCTGTGGTATTTCGATGGACTATACCTATAACTTCAATTTTACAAAAATTTTCGGCTACAGCTTCTGCATTTGCCTCTTTTTTACAATTATGGCGTGATAGTGCACGAATAGCTATTTTATCTTTATTCATTTAAAGCTAGATAAATCTGTTTAAAAAAGTTAAATTTCTAAACTTAAAAATAATATTACGTTGTGAAAATCACACTTTAAAATAATATATAACACGTTACAAAGCAAAATGTGATTTACTTTAAAATATTAATGTAGAATTAGTAACTAATTATGCACAGACTTTCCTGACGACCTAGTATAATATTTTTATAACATTACCAGAAACATTTAAAAAAGTATTTTCAGATTCATTTCGAATAAAAATAATTTCTTTTTTATTATTTTTTTTATTTATATAATCATCATACAAATAAAGATATTTAAAATATGAAAAATTATTATCCATATTTTATTTTTAACTTTTCAATAATAAAATATTTTATCTCTTCTAAAATTTAAATGTAATTTAATGTAAAATCTTAATACATTTTTTAAAACAATAAAGACATTTGTTTTATTTAGTTAAAAGGATAACCTTAAAATATAAAGATAATCAATTTTAATTTTAATTATTGAAGCGTAAGATGGCTATTCGAGAAATAATTTTGACAATATCTCTTATTTTCTCAAGCTGGTCAAAAATAGGAGAATGTGGTTTACCTCCATTAGTACAAGTAAACATGTCAGATATTGCCTACGTTAAACTATTTGAATTGGTTCCAAACGTTTATACAGCTCTTCCCTTCGTTTGGTTTGACATTCCGAGATTATCCACGTTCAATTGTTTTATCAACTTCAAAAGTATGAAATACGCTTTGGGTCTTCCAATATCGTTCTGGAACTACAGTTACATAGAAAAGTTGAACAATTACGACTTTTTCGTGAACATGGCAGTCAATGGCTCGGTAAAAGTTCTGCCACCATCGGGAATATCGAAATTCCGAATCAGTTGGAGAAGGTTTGGAGACAATTCAACCAAAGTAGAATTAGACAATTCCTGGCATCAATCTGATCTGAATTTCGTACTTCCGATGAGACATGTTTTCATCATGGAATTCGAAGATGGGAACCGAAGTGAAGAACTTTGCAACGAAACTCGAAAAGGTCTTCTCTCGAATTTTATTCAAAGACAAGAAATGCAGATTGAATTCATGAAATCGGAAAGCTTTAGTCGATCAATTACTCCAATCGATGTAATGAAATATGACTTGGAACCGATGAGATCATTTTGTGGTGAATACGGAGAATGTTCTCTGTCAAAGTCTCGCATTCGGATTATGGCGTATGAAATAGCAATCAATATTCTGAAGAGACTGTCATCTGATAATTCACAATACCTGGTGTCAATAGTTGATGAAATCTATCGATATCTGTGTCCATTGACATCTTTCAGTTACGATTTGTCACAAAATTGCTCCATTCCGTACGTTGTGAGAGAAAATCGGAACTACGGATCTAACATCAGACTGTTTACCATATACAAGGTTTCGTTACCATCCGTTGAAAATATATTTTCCATGGAAATTCGGAATTAATTCTTAATATCATCTTTTGATGTCATTGAATTTTGTCTTAGATCATTTTGTAATGAACCTAATAAATAACCATTTTAGATGGGTTTTATTGTAAAATACGAATTGAAATTTATCTTGGCCTTGTTTATGATATTTTAATAAAATTCTTTCAAACTTTATATACAAATACTTGTAAATAGGTTATCAATTTATTTCAATTGTTGATTCATTAAAATAAAAGATTTAATTTATCATTTCAAAATTTTAACTGATTTTAAAATACTTTTATAATGTTAAGAGATATCTTAAATTTAAAATTATGTATGCAAATGCTGGAAAATCTTATTCATGAAGTACTTTTGATAAGATTAAAATTATTCTAAATAAATTAAAATTTTCAAAAAATCATTAAAAACTTATTTATTTCTTACAAATATTCTTCCAAATCCATTTTTATAATAAATCAATCACTAAAAGTAATGAAGCTTGACACTTTAATTGATCACTTTTATTAATTGGCATTTATAATTGTTTGTATCACAACAGATGTGAATTGGTTCTTTTTTTAGCATAGAAGGTGTCGTGCTTTATTATTGATTCATTCGTCACACATGATATGACTTGTGGTAAAATACAGGCATTAAATAGATGTCACACCATATGCACTTACTCCAACAATTATCTTTAAATTATAATAATTATTTTTTTTAAAAAAAAATAATAAAATCACAAATAAAAGACGTCTATCACATAATAAAATTTTTTCATAAGATTATAAAATAAACAAAATCGTGAAATAAAATATCCGATGATAAATTGTGATTTTCTCAACCACTTGAATTATCTCCTTTTCTTTTTAATTGATGATTCCCACATTTCTCCTCTTTCTTGAGTCTTTTCGTCCCGAAAAGCATCATTGAAGCCTGCACAGATTGAGGTTCCCACTTTGCTCACATAGATGACTGATTGCAAATAATACTTCTCATTGTGCATCATATATATATTTTTCGGGGTGCACATGATTTTCCGAAAATTTGGCATCTGTAATTAACTGACTTTATTAATTATCAATGCCATTTTGCAAATCCTTTCGCATTTGATAAGTTAAGTTTATTGGTGGAGTTAAGTAACACCATGGTTGTATTTTTTGTTTTATTTCTAGTTTTTCTTCTTGTAAAGTTGATGATTGTCTTTTTGGTGTTTTGGATGTTGTTGGTTGTTCCAATTTTTGAAATATTGTTGACTGTTCCATTTGTTTTATAGTTCTTTTTCCTTGAGATGAGTGAAATTGAATAATTAACTTTTTTGTTTGCTCATTATCTTTTGTAGCTTTCTTTTCTGGTATGTCTTCATATTCTTCTTCCATTGGCTCTGTGGGATTTAATATTTCTTCTTCTGTTGCATTTATTAATACTAATACTGATGATTTCGTAAATACTTTTTTGATCTCTTCGATTATTGAAGTTGCCTTTTGTACCAAGCTTTGGGTAAAGGTCCTTTTCAATGGTATTTCGTTCACTTGTTCTTGTCAAGGAGTAAAAATTAAATTGTATATGGCTACCATTTGCCGACAGTTTCTTTCACTTCGCAATTTTAATTCTGTCCACATTGGCAAATCCAATTTTCTCGCTATTACTCCAAGTCTAAAAGGGTTTGTTGTGGATACTAAGTTCTTATTTTTATTTCTGGGCCTGTAGCTAATTCTCTGATGCCCTGTGAGATTGATATTGGGATTTTGCAAATATTCATAACATCATATATATTATATCCTGCTATAACTTTGTCCTGTAGCAGGGTTCTTAAATAATATTTGTAATGGAATTCATCCATTCCATGTTCTGACTGGTCTTCGGTTATCCCTGTTTGTGGAACATTAATTTTTAGTACACTTTTTCTGGGTGCTACTATTGTGTTTAACAATATTTTGCCTTGTAGATCCATTAAGGTTGCCGATAATATTTCTTGAGTTTGATTATGACCATCTTTTATGGTAGTTATAGCCAACATTCGTATATCTTCGGGGTTTACTTCATTATTTTTAAAAGTTATTGATTCCTTTTTTTCCAGTTGTTTCTTGTATTGGTGGAATTCCTCAGGCATTGTTTCTATTTGAAATGGGCTTTCTGTAAAGATATCTTCTACCGCTATTATTGTGCCATTGTTTAGAATTTCGATACAGCCTATTTTGACATCCTTTTAGGTTAAAAGCCTTGATTGATTTTTCTTGATCTACTTGGATAGGGTTAGTTCTAGCTATATGTAATAGAACTGTGTTTTTTATTACATTTATGTACATGTTTTCAATTAAGCGTCTTTTGCTGCTTGTTGCGCTTCTGATTAGGTCTTTTCTATTCAAAGTTAGACCTGATTTGCTCATGTGGAAAATCCATCAGCTTCTTTTTTGTATTTCATGCGTTTTGCAATGGTTGGGAATGTCTTTTGGCCTTGGATAATATAAGAAATGTTTATTGTTATTTTTCAATTCTTGGTTAATCTTTACTGCCATCATTTTATAAATTTTGGTATCTTCTTGGTACTTTTCTAGTATGGTGTCTGCGGATTGATTTGAGAGATATTTGGATATTTGAATTGTACAAATAGTGTAGCCATTATTGATTTTTGAGATGGTTGAATTGTTTTGTCTAGAATTTGAATTGCGTTGAGTTTGGATTGCGTGGCTTGTGTTTTATTGAATTGGTTGACTGCTGGAGAATTTTTTGAGTTTATGGTAAATATGATTAAAACTGAAAATATAAAATTGAAATTGGTTTATATATAAAAAAGTTTTTAATTAATTGGTTGTGCATGTTTTTATAAACCTGCACAACCTTTAGTAATTGTCATTTTGATCTTTGATATAATTGTCTTTTATTGGCTATTTTTACAATTAATATTATTATCGCCATTATGACAATTATTATTATTAAAATTCTTAAACTTGTCTTTATAATTTGGCCTCTTAAGTTATTTTTATTTATTTTCAGTATCTTTGGTAATTCTTCCTTTTCTTTATTTTGCTCGTTAACCTATCGTACGAATAATGGTTCTAATTCTTCTTTTTCTTTCTTATAATGTTTCTTCATGTTAATGATGAGTAACCTTTGTAATTCTTCTTTTTCAATGCGTTGCTCCTTTGATTTTTATGTCATTTGTTGTATCTGTTGTACTTGTGTTTCTTTTTCATGCAAATATAAATAAATAACTTGTTGTCTTTTCCTGACCCATTGCCAATCTCTGTCTTTTTTCATAGAGTAATTTTCTTTTAAGTTCTCCTTACAATGCCATTCATCTATTAATTTATAATTTTCTTTTTTGTCTATTATAATGTTTCTTTGATTTTTGTTAAATCTTAATGCTCCGTATGTCAAGTATTTTTCTCCATTCCATTTTCCTTATCATTTCTGTTTGAGTTATATTGCTCCAAACTTTTAAAATTCCGTCTTCTTTATCATATCTTATTATTGGGATTTCTTTCTCATAATAAACTGTTTTTTCGCAATTACTTTCCATATCGTTTATGGTTATATTGATTTTTTGTTTTTTTTCTTTTTGGCAAATATATATATATCAACAACTGGTGGTTATGTACTGAAAGTATCATACACTTTTTTCTTGAATATCTCATCACAATAAATATTACATGTTGTCGTGGCTTTTTTATTATTCCAACACGCTTTTATTAAAACAACTTCTTTCTTTTCTATTAATTTAATATTGATTCCACATGCTGATAGACCACTTCCTTGACCTTTATCTATTATTGTTAAGAAAATTAATATACTAAATAAAAATGACATTCCGCTTGAGTTTGACTTTCCTGACGAGCTTGTTGTTGTTTTTGAAGAATATGTTGTACTTTCTGAAGAGTCAAATTCAGAATCGTTCAACTGCCTGAAATCAAAAATGAAGATCACCAAATCAAGCACAAATAAATAACTCAAAGTAAAAATATCATATTATTAAAATGCAATTAATAATTAAAGAATAAAAATGAATAAAAACAAAACAAAATCTAAAATATCCTCACTCGGAGCGACAAAGGATCTGAAATAAATTATCATAAAGTGAATATAAGGTTTTCTGAAATTAAAAATTAATGAATTATAAGTTCTAAATTAGTATATTTCAAAAACTTGTAAAATGTTCAAATGAATTGTAATATTATTTCAGATATCATTATTAAGATTTGGAAATTATTCACTCTACTTAATTAAACATTTAGAATAATATTTACAACTATTATAATAATTCTTAATCTATTATTGATTTATTTCAAAGAAAATATATTAATGTCTAACTTTTCAAGTTTATCTTTTTTATTTTTAAAAAATTAATTCACATTGGATAAGATGGCAATATTAATTTTTAAAGATAGTTCTAATTAAATTTAAAAATTTAGTGTTGTTTAAATAATATTAATTTTTAGATAGATTCACGCTAAACAATGGTTTTCGCATGTTCTGAATGTAACACTTCTCTGAAAAACAATCAAATAAAAATGCATCGCTGTGCAGCAACATTTTGCTGTTTAACTTGTAATGCAGAGTTTAAGTAATTTAATATAATTTAAGTTTCTATCATTTAATTCTCCAGTAAAACCAATTACCAGGGTCATGTTAATTGCATATCTGAAGCCGAGAAGTATAGGGGAACGGATTTTAAGGCAACAGGTAAAGAAAATAAAGGAATGGACCGACAAAAATCTTGGAATAATGTTGTTCTTGAAAGTTTAAATAATTATGTCACAAAAGACGGAAAATTAAAATCAATAATTTACAATATTATCTCCAAAAATAATATTCCTCAAAAGGAAAACAAGTTTATGGTAATAAAAATTATGGATTTTTTTAAATACTGATTTAAAGAATTTCATAAAATCAATTCCACAATGCCGAAGCATGCCGAATTGTGGTAAGATAATATGGGATATCATTTCAGATTATAAGAAATCGCTAAATAAAACCGATGAAAAGAATTCAGATAATATTGCAGAAGAGAAAACTGAAATGATGATAACCATGGAAGCGGAGACAGTGAATAAAGAAAACAAAAAGCGCAAAACCGAAAGTAAGTATTTAAAATCGAATTATGAAATGTGATCAGTAATGTGACCCACTAGTGCCAATGCAGCCCCAGGAGCCGAAAACGAAAAAACAAAAAATTGAACTTCAAAATCAAATGGGTAATGGTTTTTAAAGACATGTTCAGTCATGAAGCCTCATAATTTACTTTCAGAGAGTGCAATGTCGGATTGCATTGAAATCGTTCAAGAAACAAAGATATCGAAAAAAATCAAGAAGAGAAAGGAAATCTCCGAAGAAGTTGAGATAGAGCAAAAGGAGGAGTTAAAAAAATCAAAGAAAAAGAAAATCGCGGAGAACGAGGAAGGAAAATCACTGAAAGAAGAAGAAATCGTGAAAGAGAATGAAACAACAAAGAAAAATAAAAAAAGTATTTTAATATAATTATCAATTCAATATTTTTAAAATCAATCAGAAAAAAGAACCAAAGAAATTTCAGATGTCATAGAAGAACCAAAACTTGAAGAATCAGATGAAATAAAAGTCGTTTCAATGGAGACTAATAATAATGAAGCCAAAGAAAATAGTGAAAATAAATCGATTAAAAAGTCAAAAAAGAAAAAATCAATCGGCACGGACACCGAAGATAAAAAAGTCGAACTTGAAAAAATCGAAGAAAATCAGTCTGTAAAAGAGACAAAGAAGGAGGACTCCGTTATTTTGGAAACCAAGGAAATAAATGAGAAAAAATCGATAAAAAAATCTAAGAAGAAATCAATTGTCACGGAAACCGAGAATAAAAAAGATGAAGTAAAGGAACTTAGTGAAAATCAATCCATGGAAAAAGAAAATAAAGAAATCTCTGCTGTCTTGGAAACCGATATTACTGACACCAAAGAAGTACACAAAGATCAATCGATAAAAAAGTCGAAAAAAAAGAAAAGTGGAGCTTTGTTTAATTTTTGTTGCCTCATGACCGAAACCTTTTTTTATAGACAAAAGTCCGGAAATTGTATCGGCAGAAATCGATAAATTCGTTTCCGAACAAAGAGCAATAACGGAACAGCAGGAAGCAGACAAAGGGAAAGGTAAATACACATCGAGGAATTAGAAATGTCATCTTTCAATTTGTTTAGAAAAGAAGAGTAAGAAGAAAAGAAAAATATCCACAGAGATAAACGAAGAGAAAGATACCAACGATAAGTCAGAGATTCCGACGGTAGAAAAAGAAGGCGAAACGAAAAAAAAGAAAAGTAACTTTTCAGAGAAATAATAATCCTATTAATTTATTTAAATTTAGGCAAGAAAAATGCACAAATGTGATAGTAATAAATTAATTGAAATCGTTTTTTTTTAATTTTTGGTTACGAGATGATTTTATTAAAGCACTTCAACAGTTTGTAAATTTTTTTAAATATATCTTTGTCCAATGGTTTTTTTACCGAAAAATTTTCCAGTTTGGTTTGACAGGAATGTGAATATGACTATTTATGTGGTTCATTTATTCTTATAGAATATTTTAATTAACCAGCCTAATAATGGTTTCCTGGTAACGTAACTTATTAATTGGAAAAGTTAAAAAATCCGTTTATGTATTCTTGATAAATTAGAACAGGGTTCTGATCAAGTTATTTGGATTACACGGGATCGAAATTTTTAAACAATTATTCAAAAGATCAACATAGTAACAACTTAAATTCAATTTTTGATTTAACCTTAATATTATAGAAGTCAGGTAAATCTCACCTCAAAAATGCGGGTACTGTAGTAGTTATATATGCCGACGTCAAAAACACCGAAAACTGATACAAGTTTTTGTCATATTACAACAAAACAGTAAAACACAAACGTTGACTACTCTTCAGGTTTATAATTTAATTATTAGAAGACGATATGGGAAATATTAGCAATTAATATCCTACGAAGGCTATTTCAATAATCTCAAAAAATTATTAGGAGAGTTATTTCTAATCAATTATACAGTTGTGTGCAAAAGCTTAGGGCACCTTTTGAAATTGTAATTTTCCTATAATTTTTATTTAGTTTGACACAAGTAATCATTTAAAGACCAATGGAGACTTATTTACAAAACTCAAAAAATCATATTTGAGTCAAAGCAATATTTTGTTGATTCTCCACGGGTAGTAATAGTGGGTTTCAGACTATCTGTCATTGAATTCACATACGTCACAGATTTTGCCTTTTATTTCTGTACGGAAAACGGACTTCTTCTAATTGCTGACGGTTGTCTGGCTTTGGGCAACTAATTTATTAATTTTTTTATGTTTTTTAAGAGATTTAAGTCTGAGGAATTTCCAGGCCACTCCAAAGTTATGATTTCTTAACCAATTCTTGGTTAAAAGGCACGGCACGGAATCCTGGATGTAAATATTATAGTCTAGATTTTCCAAAAATTTTGTCAGCTTTCTATCTAGTATGTCTATTTAAACTTATGAGTCCATTCTTGTTTTTTCTCTAAAATTTTTATTTCACCCGGACCATCGGCTGTCGTCTTCTTTACTTCTTCCAACTCTTTCTACGTCATGATAGCTGACCGTTTCATTATACTTGTGTAATGCAATTTGTAATTCACATCTTGCGATATTTAATTTTCTTGAAATGTCCATCTGACTATACCCTTTTTGGACTAAGCACACAACTTGTGATCTGATTGTCAAAAATGCCAAACTTAAATTTCAGATATGTTAAGTAAAATAAAATAAATCAATTAACTTACTTAAACAAATCATACTTAATTTATGATGATAATTTTAAGATACCTATAAACTTTTGCACATCACTGTATTGTTATTTATATGATTTATTATTACTGTCGACAAAGACGAAAAACATTAAGCTGTGAATGAAAATATTAGGAATGAAAAAACCAGAAACCCCATTGGTTTTTTTAACAAATTATTTTAAAGCTAATGATGTTGATATGTATTTAATTTGTTTTAATTATTTAAAAATAAAGCGGTTGAACTAAACCGTTAAATATTTCTAAATTAAAAATATCACCATTTCTTGATTTTCTGAGATTAAGATATGAACGTTCCTATTTTATTTTAAGAAGAATAAAAATATACTACCAATATGATTTTTGAAGTCTACGAACAATGTCTTGTGTCAACAGAGGTTGTTTGAAGATGGTTTCTAAAATTCTGGAAGATAATACTCATTCTGGAAACTTACCTGGTTTTGAAATTCGTAAAACGGAACAAATATTTAATTTACAATTTCAAAGACGAATTAATTTTAATTAAAAAACATAAAATTAAATTAATTACTTCGATAGTTAAATCATTGCTTGTACTTTACTGATTTTTTTATTTTCCAATTTCTTTTTTATTGTTTTCCCGTAACACTACTCTACTAATCGAAGTTTAAATTAATTTAGAGTTTAAAGTTTAGAATACGATTTCTGTTAACAGCAGGACCTCTTCGATTCTTCATAATCAAAATGACATAAAAATAATAAAAATTAAATACGTCTCTAATTGTAAAAATATAATTTTTATATTTTGTATACAAATATATCTTTGAAAAGGTTTTTGTTATTTTCAAACGTTACTATTAAATTCACTTTCTTCTGAAGGGAGTTGGTGAACCTTTAATGTAAATTATTCAATCATTAAACAAACTTTGCCGTTGCTAGAACCACAACACATGAAATGCAGTTTTAGTGACACCAGGCAACCAGGCGTCTTATAAAGTTTTAATAAATAATTTATTAACTACAGATAATTCATTTTCTTGTATTTTAAACGCAATCTATGCTTCTAATTCATCTGAATCAAGTGAATCTTCAAAATTCATATCTGACATGATTTGATGGATTTGTCGACCAATGAATATTCATTGTTTTAATTTTGCATCATTCAATTTCGGAAATTTTGTCATCAAATACTGAAAAGATGGTGTTTTATAATTCAAAACCTTTGCTAACTGCTTCATAAGTCTTAGTTTTATATGAAAACGTGGAAAAATAATTTAATGCTTGTCTACAAGTAATTCCATTATGATTCCCAGGTTCCGAAATAACTCGATTCAGTCAGGCAGATCTTCTGTAATGTTCGCATTTTGCTCCACGGTTCCATTGACACAGGAAACAAATAGACTTTAAATCCATTTATTATGGCCACAACTTTAAAAACTGTACAACTTAACTATTAGTCACGATTGTTATTCATTTTATTCAGAATTAATGCAATTATGTTATAATTCTGTCTCAATGTGACTGAATATGCTATAGGAATTGACGACATCATATTTCTATTGTACTGTTGAGTTTACCAAGACACCCCCCGGGGAAAAATAAATGATAAAGATTATAAATAATGTATAAATACTACTAATACTAATAATAATAATATTAATAATTAAAATTAATTAATACTTGAAAATCATTGAGAATTTCCCAGGAATTTTATTTTTAAGA
>JBBMKC010228050.1:0-11721 GCA_037834085.1 Bipalium vagum | reverse complement strand
ATAATATTTTATGATCATTTTACAGATTAAATAATGTAAGGTTATTTTATTTATTAATTGTTTAGGATACCTATTGATTATTTCAAATTTTTTCAGTTGAATCAATGAAATTGTATTTTATAATTGATATATTAATTATATTTAATTTATGATTTTACAGATAAACAAGCAACACCATTTCATGGAAAAAATCTACTGACGAGGTCTTTTTATTATTATTTTTTATGAAAATCAAAAAAATATATTTTATAAAGCTGTGTTGGAAAAAGAGTAAAGAGCGCATGAAATTTAGATAAAATAAAGAAAAAGTTGTTTCTTCACTTTTACAAGTAACTATTTATTGACTTTTAAAATAATATTTATTTTTATAGAATGGAATGTTATGAATGTTATACAAAATCTCTATATCGATATGATGTTGATAAATCGATTAAATTTGGATAAATAATTTAGATAAACAAGTTCGCAATGTCAGACACAGCTTTGAAGAACAAAATATAGGAAGAGTTCGAACAAAGATTTTAGACTCCGTAACAATGGAAAGACGTCAGCTAAAGACTGATTTGAAAAGAACTATATTTGCGACGATAAGATGTTTCTAGATATAGTTCGGACGGCTCATCATATGTTGAAACAGCTGCCTATTATGCGAAAGACAAATACTCATTTCCAAATTTGAAGAAAAAGGTTCAGCAGATAATTAAATATGTGGAGCATGTCAGAGATATAAAGTTGTCACAAAAAGGACCAAGTAAGAGATCAGAAAGTAGAGGCAGGACTTTTTGAAAACATATATGGAATTCTAAGAGAAACTACCGGAGAGAAAAAAAATATCCTTGGTTTTATAGATAAATATAGCAAATACATTTCTTTCACCTCAATCACACACAATTTGGATACAATTTATAAATAATTGTCATGAATAATATTGATGTTAAAAGGAAATCATAATATGTCACAATTGTCCCAATTTCAATGCTCTTGATTGATTGTTTGAATTGAAAGGATTTGAACTGTTAGATTTGTTTGAATTGAAACAATTGGCTTTGGTGGATTTGGTTGTAGTCTTTACAGATCAACTGAAAATTATTAAAATGCCTTACTGTTTTCAACACTGAATAAATGAATTAAATATAAAACAATAAATTATAATTGCAGAAGAATTAACTTTTTTTGGATCAACTGAAAATACTTTAAATTATTTTTTATAAAATGACTTGCATAGAAGCAGATTGTACAAGGTCCATGGTGTAACAGATTAAATAGTTTTCATTAATTGTTTTCGTTCAAATTTCATTATTATTTTTCATTACTATTTTTTTATTAATAGTATTTTATGTTTCATCACGGATATTATTGGGGCTTTTCTATTTTTAGTTCATTCGAATTCATCGGACATCAAAGATACTTTTTTAATCTTTCAATATCATATTTCTCTCTCTTCTCAGAAATGACCTTAATATTTAATTTTGAAGTGTTCAGTCCAAAGGTTTTCTTTCAAACTTACGCAGAAATCTTTCCAAAGTTCTTTGAATAAGCAACTTTTAAACAAACGGACCAGAAAAGCAGATCAATAAACGACATTTTTGAGAAATAAAACCTAGGTGGAGCTTTACTGGAGAAATAAAGCAAGTGCCTTTACACACGGTTAGATCACTGAATGAACCACGTTAATGACGAAGAACAGCTACATCAACACCATCATGCTTACGGGTAATCTGATGCCAACGAAAACTAGGAGAAATAGAAACGTTTATTTCGAAGCTTTTTGTTATTGATTAGTTTTAAATTATTTTCCTTTTATAATTTTATTTTTTGCACAGTGCAAAGTAATTTTAGTCACCAACATTGACCAAATTTTACTTGGTGCTGTTATACTGAGAACAGCGCAAGAAACTTCAACTTTTGTAATCTTAGCCTTTTTCAAACGAAAGAACTAGAGTGTTGACCAATTCTCATGCTACCAGGGTATTTTGAGTTTAAAGACCCTTTCGAAATATTAATCAATAATACTCACGGGATGTATCGGCACAGGAGGTATACAGAACATTTACAACGAACAGTGGTCAATCATTTATATGCTTATTTATTTCCCAGGCTCAGTGTATACCACAGTGTATGCCACAAGTCTGCCGCCAACTAATTTTTCAGATTTTTCGGTAGACAATGTCGGTCTCACATGAAACCACCAGCATCACTTCGCTGATTAGCAGTTCAGAAAGGTTATTGATGCTAAAGAACTATTGTCAATCTCAAAATTCCCATCCTTTACCAGACTGGAATCTGTGAGATACATAAAAGAAATTTAATGTGTGGAGAATGATGGGCATTAATTCTTCGAGTAGTCTGTGGTTATACCGTGTGTACATATTTATGCATTTTTATATTAAAATAAAAAAGGTTACGGCTCTGTGGAAGATTTTTGTACTTTTAAAGATTGATGTTGCCAACCCTTAATGAGGTAGTGAGGTCTGTGTACCTTCCAAGATGAAAAGAAAAAGATGTTGAAATATAAAAACGATATTGACAAAATTCTTTCAATTTCTAAACCTGAAGTTAACATTGGAGATCGTGGAAGAATTTATAAATACTTGTTATCAGAGACAATGTCCAAACATGTTCTTTTTACCGCCAAGATCTTGAAACCGAAGGCCATATGTTCCCTTTATCATCAAACATTTAGTGTAAAAATGGAAATAAATCACTCATTAATTTTAATTAAAATCCTAGAACTGATCAACCACTACAAAATATATAGTTCAAATTGATCTCAGAAGCCTTGAGGCCTTGCTCCCCTTCAAAGTTTTTTATTTAAATTTAACGAATCTACAAGAAAGTCTCAAAAAACCATTTAGAGGAACACGTGAAAAAATAAGGATTGTCCGTCAATTTCGATGAAACCGAAACCACGTTTAGTAAAGACTTTAGCGATTTTTCCGCTCTGGTTCTCAGCTAGAGTAACTTGATTTTTGTTAGAAAAAAGGTTACTCCTAACTAGCGCTTAGTTGGATTTCTTCATATTTCAGTTTTAGTTTTGTTTTCACAGCTTCGGTCATGTCATTGCCTCTTTTTCCACGAATCCTTTAATGAGCACTATTGCTTTTTCATATTATTTTTAAAAAGCGATGGCTCTGGCCTCTTCCGAAGATCTGGTTTATTTTCCGCGTTGCAAATTCTTTTCTTATTCATTGGATAAAAATGTTTATTATTTCGTCAATTGTTATATCTTTCATGTTCTTTATCAACTCGAAGAAGCGCGTGGCATCCTCAATATATGCTATTACGTTTCTGCCCAGTTCTGCATTATTTTTTCTTTGAACTTTTTTCGCTTTTGTTACGCTTAGTTGATTGGCTACTGTCTCACGTGTTCTCATTTCTTTTTAAGGGTTCGTTGTTCTACAAATGTAGGTTCTGATATTTGTACCAATTTTTCCTCAGTTTCCAAATCTTCTATTAGCTCATCGACTTCTGTGTCTGTGTTAATAGCTCTGTCGATTATATTATATTCCGCTCGAGAATGCTGGTTTGATATAATGGGATGGTTTTTCGATTCTGTGTCCAATAGCTGATTTGTTTCTAAGCAATGATGCAATCGTCAGTACTAAAACCACCTCTAGATCTGTCTGACTTTTCTTCAGAATTCCTTTGGTCCTTACTCGATTTTACGCAAAAATATGTACCAGATTTTAATGATTAATCATATTCTTCTGCTACATTTATCGATGTTATCCTCATGCTTATTGTGAAATCAAGTAGACATTTACAATAATGATCATAAAGCTACTTTTAGTGTGTCACGAACCGATACTATTTCTACAACAACAACAAAATCAAAACGAGCGAAGATAGCAAAAATCACTGCTCGTACCCAGATAAAACTTACCACAGGAGACGAATCCACCAATCAAACCAAATCATCACGTAAAAAGAAAACCAATACCTTTATTATTTCCTTTTTACTATCAGGTATTAATTTATATATTTTAGGCTGCCCATAACCAAAGAAGGGGTCCGTCCAAGACCTCAAGACCAATTTAAAGATGAAAATTCGAAGACAAGTCCGACGGTAAGCCCATGGACCAAAGAAAACAAGATTTCAATTTGAATGAAATAAATTTTAATGTTTTTTTTGTTTTTGTTTTGGTTTTTGTATTTGGTTTTTCCATTATTTAAATGATCAATAATCTTCTCTTTATAACACTATTTTTGAGAAGTTAAATAAAATTAAATCCACTTTAAATCTCAATGTGCACATATTTTGAACCTGTTTTCTTATATCGCTCATTTACCGGCGTTGACGTCCATCCCGTTTATAATTTTGCATCGTTAATCGAATTTTAAAAGGTGATCCACAAAACTATGTCTGATTTTGTCGTGCTCCGGTAAACTATACTCACGGAAAAAAGTCTGCGTCCGTAATCGTCTTTATAGAAATCTTCTAATGACAAAGTTTTCTGAGGGGCGAAAATCTACTGAAATCCCTTTGCTTATATTCTATTTTGGACTGATCTTCAGCTGGGACGTATTCTTCAAATTTTCTCAGAATTGTACTTAAAGTTCTAAAAAATTTATTAAAATTCTAAAATTCCCTAATAATTGCCTAAAATTATTTTATTTTGATCCTTAATATTTATTAAAATACCTCATGTAAGCTTCTTAAAAATATAAAATTTTTTTTAGAGGGTTATTTTATTTTCTTAGTATTTTCAAAAAAAATTTCTAGGAATTTTTAAATTACTTATCGAGTGTTATTTATATTTAATTAGTAATATTATTAACATTATTATTATTACTAACACTTAAACTCTATTTATGGTTTTCTTGGTGTCTTGGATAAACCCAACAAACACTCTCGGTTTATAAAAATTCGACCTCTCGAATTTGATCAACTAAATCGTAATCACGAAAAATTTCATTTAATAATATATATGATCTCAAAACTAAATAATTATCACTGTTTTTCATTTATCTTCGGCACTTCTTTCAGATCTTCTTCGTCTTCTTCGTGGCTCTGACCCAGTCACATTCCACTCCTTTCATTTGTTGTGGTTTCCCTATGTGTTTTTTCTTTCTATCGTTGATTAACACTAACTCCTGACCTGTTCTTTTTGATTCCAGTACTATCTTTTTCCAAAACCATCCATTAGTTCTACTCATTTCATG
The DNA here is from genome assembly GCA_037834085.1 of Bipalium vagum. Classification (NCBI taxonomy): domain Eukaryota; kingdom Metazoa; phylum Platyhelminthes; order Tricladida; family Geoplanidae; genus Bipalium; species Bipalium vagum. Next base: position 6,558 of record JBBMKC010228050.1, on the reverse strand, counting down.
GATGTCGACGAATCATGATGTTAACCGCAATCCCGTTTTTCGTTCCTTCTCGCTACCGTGGTTTCCTGATTCTTGACTTTCTTCTTCTTCCTCTTCTTCTTCTATAATTTCCCCGGAAAGATCTATGGTCACAGTTAACACTACGACATCATCATCTTCTGACTTATCTTCCTTTCCTCCACTTGTGTCCTTTGGTGACTTGTTTATTACAACTTTGCGTTCAAAGTCTGTTACCACTACTTTCACGTCGATTTCTTTCTTTTTCTCCTTTTCTCGTTGTCTCCTTGCGTAATATTATCTCGTTGTCATTACTTCAAATTTTTTGCTGCTGTCAACCATATCCGCTGGGGGTGATTTAAACCTTCTACTGAATTCTTTGAATTTTCTTGCTAATTCTTCTCTTTTTTGTTCCTCTTCAGTATTGTCTGAAAAACTATCATCGTTGTTTGGTGTGTTAATTCTTGCTTCTTTTATTTTTGTTTGTTCCTGTGGTTCTTTATCTGAGGACTCTGAAACTTACAATATGGGTTCCTCCAGCATTCTACTAGTTTTTGGTTTCGACTCTATTTATTGCATCAAACTTTTGCCAATTTCCTTAATTACTTCATTTCTATTCATTCTGATTTGCTCCAAACCTGGCTTCTTGTTTCTTCTTGCATTTCATCGATGCATCTTTCGGCTACACTTGCCCATACACCTTGCATAAAAGATGCATTTCTAATTAAAGCCGAACATACTTTTCTATCTGTCATCCTCTTTTTCGCATAGTATTGGACCAATAACTGCAAGGAGGCTGTTCTATCTCTTCTTAACGCAATCAGTTTATCTGTCTTTAAAATTGGTAAGGTTGCCAAATCCCAATACCCCCTTATCAAGCTTCTATCGACTCTTATTGCTTCCAAAGCCTTCTAAACTTCGTACCCTATTTTGCTGCGCACTCGTCCATTTGTACCTGAACTATTTCTTGGGTTATTCCGTGTTCAGCTGCTCTGTAATCGGCAATATAAGCGCGTGAGGTTATAAGAGATCAAAAATAAAAATTTCTTCAGCTGTCTGATAATGCCGTTCCAAATGGGACCATTCGGCTCATAAACTTTTGTACGCCTAACTTGATGTCCATTTTTATTATCTGAACTCTTTCTGGTTTTGCTATCCATTTACTATCAGCTATGGTTACTTCTGTACCCATTCCTCGGGTGGAATGACTTCCCAATATAATTCCTATTTTCTGGCTGGGTTCCACTTTTCTCTTCTTCTGTTGGTAACCTCTATGATGGTAGGCCGGATTGAAATCAAATAAATAAGCTTCTCCTTTTATAATGTGCGATGACTGAGCTGCTGGTAAAAATTCTACGGCTCTTATTTCTTGTTGCCGTTTTTCTAGTACTAATACTTTACCAGTTCTCAGGAAATCTATGGTTTGCCCCCATCTGCTGAGGAAACCAAGTCTATTTAGGGAATTCTTTTCCCAATACAGATCATTTGCCGATTGTCTGTCCTTCGGCTTTTAAGTCTGTTTGGAATGGCTTCTACTTCCAAGAACCATTTATAGCTCCGGCGTTTTGCCTAAACCAATTCTTCATTATCTCTACTTCCATCTCGCCTATTACTGATATCTTCTTCTCAAGTGTGATGGGTTTATTAAGATCAACTTTCCCTAAAAAATGGTTTATTCTCTGCTCTTCTTGAATCACAAATGATAAAAGATTGATTGTGAAGGGTTTCATACCGGGCTTGTAGTACTCCATAGCTTGTTTTCTGGAATTATAATATCATTAATTGTTATATATACAACAATATAACAATTTTACTGGCTTATGCCTAATATTCCTAGCGATACAATACACTAGAAGTAAAAGAAAGGAAAGAAGGAAGAAAGAAGAAAAAATGAAAAATGAAAATAAAATCATATATAATCAACCATAATATTCTTAGCGTCATACCCGCGCTCACATTACTATCCTCAAGCTTTTCAACAATTATTTCTTCAACCTTGTATTCTGCACCTTCATCCTATATTAATGTATCTGAAGTTTTTAAAATTTTAAATTAAAATTTAAAATCTATTTTAATTTTAATATTTTTCATATAAATTTGAATTATAAAATAAAATAAAGTATATCACATCATATATTTATATACTGGAATTATCCATTTTAAAAGTCTAAAAATAAGTCTATATTAACTATAGATTATTTTCAAATATATTTACTTTTGACTGTCGATATTTTCTATAATGACTAAATATAATAACCAATATATTCTGGGCCAGATTGGTATCAAATATATCTCCACATCCCTTATACACATTTAAACTATATTCTCCTCTAGTTTTCTAAAACTGGTTATTTGATTATACATTTCTTGTTTCGGGCACGGCGCTAAAATCCAATTTTCTTCGTTTCTTGCTAACGGCTGGATTTCAGTTGGAAGTTCCAAACTAGACAACTTTTTCATTTTCTTCTTCATTACCATTCTTCGTTTTCTTCTCCAGCGTTTCCTAACGTGACAACACAATGTTACTGTAAACATAATTATCAGTGCTGCTCCACAAGCCCATGCGGCCATAACCCAATTTGTCATTCTCTCAACTGCTTCCTATTCTAATTTCCGTTTTCTCGATCCTAGTTTTCCTTTCTTATTTCTCTGTGTGGAAATTATTGGTACCTGTCTCCTCACTTCCTAATTAATTCCTTCTTTTACTGGATTAATTTTAACAGAACATTTAGTGCATGATCCCGTTACTTCACTGTCCTGTTTTGCACATATCCTCTGCTTGTTCCTTGAACGTTGAAACGACTGCCATACGAACAGGAATTATTAAAAGTCATTGTCTCAACATAGTGCAGTCACTAATACGATGTCACTAACTTCAACACAAAACATTGAATTGGAAAAATCTATATTGATTTATAGGGATGATGTCGAGGGACAGGAGACACTCGAAAATATAAAAGTCAACGGACAAAGCCGGATTAAGATAAAACAATTACTCGGGTTCTTCTGCACTTCAAGAATAATATTTGTATCAAAAGAACAGTTCTTTGGATCACGTTATTTTAAGTTACCGAAACTAATTTAAATTTTCTCTGCAAGATAAAAAGTCAAAAGAAAATCAATTTATTACCACGACTAAAGTTCATACTACGACCAGAAATCATTGGTACAGTGTGTTATTTCTCACAAAAACTATTGTAGCTCAATCCTGATAAAGACTGCTTATAAGATTTGTCGATTTGGTATTCATGCCATGTCTGAGTAGAATATCGGTTATCAAATAGATTGGTACGCTGCCAAAGCGTCAAGGATGTTGCCAAAGGTTATTTTGACATCTTCTTTCATCGATTTTTTTTCATCAATTAAAAGTCACACTTGGGTTCGGCAAAACCTTCGAATTGACCAAAAGACTTTTTAATTGAAAGAATGATGTTTTCTTCTCGAAGCCAAATATTCTATTTTTAAAAAGTAAAGGGGCAAAGATCTTATGCGTATGATTAAGGAAAGCAATTGGTCTCCAATTGTTGATCTGGGTTTAGTTTTCTTCCCGGCTTGGGAATAAGTATTGTGAAAAAAATTGTTTTCTAAATGTCGCGAAACGAGAATAATTCAAAAATATACAAAATTTATAAAAAACCTAAAATATTTTACCCATAAATGGATTTACGCATAAGGTAATATAATTGCTTTTATCTTTCAAATAATTAAGAAAATAGAAAAACCCTAAATTACTAGCGAAATGTCGATATTAAGTTTATTGAAAAACCAAGAAAAAGATTTATGGAAAGCCACAAGCAAGGACCGTGCCGAAACTGTGGAAACAAAGCTAAAACTGAAAAAAAATAAAATAAATAATAAAATCCATTCTTAATAAAATGAAATTCTTTTAAAATTAAATAAAATTTTGGCCGTTTTTAAATTAGATTATTGATTGGTTAACATAGTTTAAACAAAAAATAGCAATAAGAACAAATCAAGACACAATTCTTAAATAATGATTTTTAAATAAAACAATTTCTTTTTGTTTTATATAATATATATCTTTATTGCATTGCTGGTTAATGGCAGGAATAACTTGCTTCGGGTTATGATCTTTTCATAGATTTAAAAGGAGGTTGTGCATAAATAACCTGTCAATCCGATAATGAATGAAGGCTGAAAACCCTTGCCTAAGTTTCGTATAAAATCCTCAATATCATGGATATTGATGGAAGGGGTAAAATCGACATTATCACAGTTCACAGTGTTGGAATTTAAAATAATTATTAAAATTTATTTGTTATAATATAGCCTTTTTTTAAAATTTTATGTTATTTAAATACATTTAATATTTTAATGATTAAATTAATTTTTAACTAAAATCTGTAAATGCAAAATTTTACTAATGGTTCAGTAATATTTTTTATTAATTTTAAAAATATCTTTGTTAAATATGGCTAAGTTATCAATAGATATTAGAAAAGAGAGTTTGTTTAGGAGGAACGTTATAAATGAACTAAATATTTCAAGAGTGGATTAAATTTTGATAATTATGTAACGAATTTTGTTAGGTCAACGGAACGACGATCATTAACCACGGCGAACAGATGCCAGTGGGTGACCAGAGGGATAATTACAGTCAGAATGAAACAAGTGAGTTTTGTTTTTTTTATTAAGTTTGAAGATTTTTATATTTTGTTGGAAAGGCACTGATTTATTTGGTTTTTTGGGCTAGATCTTTTAAGATTAGGATTTTTTCAATACTAATTATTTTATCTGCAATGTGATCGGATCAATAATATAGAATTGCTCTAACTGAATTATTAAAAATTGATTGATTATTTTGATTTGTGATAGTGATATTAATAAAAACCTTTTGTACTGATTTTTGCGTTTTCTATTCTATATCCCTTAATAGGCTTCCACATAAGTTGACTGTTATCATTTTCTGTTGATGGACATTTAAAATTTATTTAAATAAATTGATAATGTGCTGGATTATTATTTATTGATTTTATACACCTTTCTAAGTATTTTATAGTTAAAAATAAAAGTAACTCACTAATAATCAATAATTAATAATTAAATTAACTTATTTTAAATGATGACTTTTTTCAATTTTGAGGTGACGTCGTCTATATATTTTTTTTATAAAAATATATTCGTCATCGAATATTCACTTTCTCAATTTTTCTTAAATAATTTTTAAAAATAAAATTATGAAAAAATATCTATCCTTTTGTATGATATACAAACTTGATATACAGTACCTGGCCTTTGAAATAGACTCATGCAAAAAAATATTGTTTTTTTGACGTAAGAAATTAAACTGATTTAATGAAAACCATTATAAAGAAAATAATTTTTATTTACTTTTGATGAAAGTGTGTCTTCTTAGTGTTTGTATTTCACTCCCCAAACTAGTCTCTTCACTACTATCAGACATGAGCACGTGACCACAAAATTTGGTATAGGTAATGCTCGTGAAATATGCCCTTTCCTCCACAAATGCATCAGCGTCAACTGGTACAGGAAATGGAGAAATTTACCTTTGGGAGGACTATTTATGCAATTTCTAGCGGCATTACTGATTGCAAATAGTCTGTTATAGAGTGGAAAGCTCATTAGCCTTGATCACTGATACTTTATTCATAAAGCCAGAGCAAATGATCTGCCAACAAACCAAAAATGATTCAAATTAGAGAAGTGAAGACAATGATAACTAAGGCGACGTCATATGCATTATGCTCATATCTAAGTATTCTACATTTAGTGAAGAAAAAACATGACAATCGAAGCACTCGTGGAACTCTCAGAACTCTCAGCCCTCAAAGACATTGGTGATGTCGAGAAAACATTTATATTGAAGTCTAACTTGTCCTTTTATTTATTTATTTACTTAATATTAAAAAAAACTAATTTAGTCTAACTCGCTTTTAAAATAAGAAAATGACAATCTCTTCAGCTATTCGATTCTTCTTGGCTTAGTGCCATCTGGACCTTTTAGTTTCACTTGATGAGGAGTGTGTCCTTCATATTGAAAATAATTTTTCTTCATCTTTTGTAGTTCTACCCTGAATAACACTTATGCTCCAACTGAGAAAATTCGTTGTCCGTGTTTATCCTTTTGAATTGACCCATTTTGTCTGCAGCTGTATACAAATTTACTATCGCTTCCTTTGTGATATCCGTCTAAATCCGAATATTTTTATCCAATACCGATGTTGTAATGAGAAGTAAATAAAACAATGCAAAACATAAAAAGAACTAATTGAGTATTTTAAGTCATCTCTTGTATCAAGACAAATTGTTTTTGATAATTTAAAACTTTAGAAATTGTTCCGAATAATTAAAATGAAATAGCACACTAAAAATAAAAGACGCTCTTCACGTTGAAAATATTTTAGTGAAGAACAACGTCAACAATAATACAGTGTAACTCGTTTAATATCACCTTGCTTAATATCACGACCTGTTTAATATCACGGTACAACGAAAAACATTCATCTAACCCCAATAAAGTAATAGACTTTTGCCCGCTTAATATCACCTCGCTTTATATCCAATTTCGTTTAATATCAC
>JBBMKC010228039.1:0-11723 GCA_037834085.1 Bipalium vagum | reverse complement strand
TATATATATATTTATTATTATCAATATGCAAAGGCTGGCGTAATGATACCACCGATCTTCTTTTTGTTACACATCATCGAGAACAAAAATAAACTATAAAGGTAAATGTTTTGTTTTTTAGTTATTATTATGATAGAAGAATTTCAACATTTTAGTAAAGTCTGTACACCTATTTATGCCACTTCTGATAATCTTTGGATTGGATTGGACTGGAACCAAAATGATATTGAGCTGGACACTACACAGAAATAGGCGCTATAAGTAATAAGATAGATGAATTGAAAACTTTTGATCCTTGTTAAACATTTATTGTTCTAGTCATTAAATCTCATTACCTAATTGTCAGTTATTTAATTAACCAGTATCGGGAAAAGAATCTTTATAAATCTCTCAAACCGATGAGACTTGTTGGGACAGAATAGATTAAAGGAAATGAGTTAAAATTATTAACGGAGATAGCTAGACGCAAAGTTGTAAGTGCAGAATATGATTCATATTGTGCAACTGTGAAGATTCCACTTAGTGTTTAGTCATATGAGAAACCGTTTAGCTTGAAATTAGAAATGAAATTAGAATGAAATTCTGAATAATGGAGATCTTATGGACAGATCAGTCTCGCTTCACAGTTGATTTCAACGATGGTTGAATATGAGTAAGGCGCCTGAAAAGTAAGAGACTTGTAGATCTCTGTAGTAAAAACCATGGTGATCGTGCTTGTGAAAGCGTCATGATCTGGTGCGGAATATGGTTGGAGGACCGAACATCTCCAGTTATTATTGATGGTTCATTCACAAATGTATAATATATTATTGAAATTATCAAGCACCACACTAGTACAAGTACTTTAAAACACAATCTTGTGCTGTAGCATGATAATGCTAGTCCGCGCACTGCAAAAATAGTGTCTCATGCTTCGTTTGCTAGAAATGAATTAGTTCTTCAATGGCCAGCGGTGTCCTGATATTTCACCTATTGAACATGCTTGGGATGATTTTGGTAGACGTGACAGACAAAATTATAATCATATGGCAACTACAAAAGATTAATAGTAGGACCAGTAGGAACGAATACCACGAGAAATTTCAAAAAAATATTTTTTTAAGCAAAGGGAGAAGATATCTCACATACACAAATGTATTAATAAAAGAGGAGACTGTACTAGTTATTAATTATAAATTATAAATTAAAATTATATTAATTATAAATTAAGACCAATGGATTCAGCACATGAAACTGCTATTGTGGTCATGGTTTGTAAGTTTACTTCAGATGTTGAAAACAAAGCAATATCATCGACATATGCCAACACTTTAACTTCACTTTCTTATTATGATGACTAATTTAATTGTTTAGTTGAAATCTCATTTTATAGTGTTGTAGTGCTTTTTTGTGGATAAGTATATATAATAACATTTTTTCACTTAAAATCAAAATCGCAAGTTAACTTGTGATACTTTCAAAAGTTTGATTATTATACACTTTTTTCTATTATTATAAGTTTTTTTCTCTACATTTTCTACTATTTGTAGAGAACACAATAAAGAAGATATTAAAAAAAACAACAAATCAAAACGTTCATTTATTTAATCCTAAGGTATTGGAATTGATAATCCAATTTTTGCTATACGGGGTGGCTCATAAGTAACTTACTGATTTTAAACAATGATATAACACAAATTTTCAAGACAATTATTTATTTCGAGTAGGATACATAAACAATAAGTCATAGAGATTTGTTACGCTATTTTTTGAAAATTATGTCATTTAAATGACCTCCATTTTGTGCCTCACAAAGTTGTGCTCTTTTTACAGAGTTCTCCATGATATTGCCCAAATCTTTCGGATTTATGGCATTAATTTCATCACGAATATTATTTTTTAATTGTTTGGTGGACTATTGATTATTAACATGAACTTTCTCTTTCAGATATCTCTAAAGAAAATAATCTGGAGCTGATAAATTTGGTGAACGAATGTCGAGTTGAATGTCGAGTTTCTTGAAATTATCCGTTTATCGAAAATCTCAAGTAAGAGTTTTTATTTTGAAAGTATAGTTCTACTGTTGCCGTACTCTGACAAATTGGATATCTGTTTGACATTAATTTCCTGGATTCCATTTTTATGTCTAAAATAATTTAAAAAGAAATCAATTTTAAATTGATTTTTTATGAATTTTTAAGATCAGTAATTTAATTTTGCGCCACCCTGTATTAATTATTAGTTAAGAACATAATTCTTGGTTAAATTGAGATCTTTTTAATCCCGATTTTTATGTTATATATTGAAATCGTCGGTTCACCTGCCAGCAGTTGTGAAACTAAGAATTTATTATAATTTATATAAATATTTAAAACGGTTTAAATAAAGTTAAAATCAAACTTTTCTAATGAACAAATAAATTTATTAATTCCCTAAAAGTTTAACCTCTTCTCGAAAATTATCTTGTAGATGCCTTTTCTGATAGCTCCATTATGTATCCTTGAACTCTCTAAATATGGTACTCTTGACCTCTTGAAATTTTTGGTATCTTATTTTTTGTGATTTTCTGTTATGTTTAACTTGTTCTTTAATCATTAAAATTTGGAGAATTTCTCGTTTTCGTTTTTGATTAGTTTTAAATTTTTGCTAATTTTTTACTGAAATGATTCAGTATTTATATTATTTTATTTTTCGTATTTTTTAAATTAATTTAATGTTACTATTTTAGATTTCAATTAAAAATTTTTTAGTATAAATCAATTTTCAGTAAGTTATAAATAAAATTTTTACATAATAATTATAATTACTAACTTTATGTTACCACTTATTTTTTATATAATTAATTATCAAAATGATTTTCACTTAACAATAATTAATTTGAATTAGAATAATTATAATAATAATTTTTATATTTTCGTATTTTAATATTTAGTTTTATATAATTTTAAAGAATTCTCAGATTCTAGCTTTTACACAAAAACTATAAAATTACATTTTTCATGCATAGCACAGGATAAAAGAATAAAGATAAATGTTCAAGTATCAGGAATCAAATGTAATAATTTTCTTGTCAATTTGATTTCTAACTTTTGAACCATCTGAGCATGTGATTCTTCACATATCAATGAATCAAAATAATGGTAAATTAATATATATATTTAGTTAAAATCAAATAGAATGAAAATAAATAAATAGTTGAAAAGAATTAATTAACAAATGACTACTACTTTGAAAATTCCAACCATTAGAGTCACTAATAATAGCGACACAATTCAAACGAAAGAAAAAAAATCAATCCAAAACCAAAGAAAAGGGATCAAAGTCAAGAGGTGGTAGATTTGATCGGCGATTGATTGATTTCAGTAAAACACTTTAGTATAACATTTTTAATGAAACCTTTTAGTGAAACATTGAAGTATTTTATATTAACAAAAACACCATCTATCCTATTATAAAGTGAAATAAATATTTTATCTTTGTGAGCTGATTTTGCTTATGATCTGATTGTAGTCTTATAATATGTTTTAGTTAGAATGATTAAAAATTTTATGTTGTATGCTTATTTTTCGCTTCTCAACTTTAAAGTTTAATACAGTCAAATCTCTATAATGTCACACGTTGGGACCAGGATTTTAAGACGTTATAAGGATGTTTGACTTTATTGAGAGGAAAACTTTAAAATTGTAAAACAACTTGTTCAATTTAAAAAACTCTGTATTTAACACATAAACATATTGATAAATAGAATAATACAAATATTAATAACTATATTTCAAATCTATATTTCATACTCAACCAAATTAGTTTGTTTCCATTTTTGTGAACGGTAATTGGTAATAATATCATCAAGTTAATCGCATAAGTTTAATGTGTAGAAATCATTCATGCTATTATTGATAAAGCTTATAAAAAGATAAAAATATTTAAATGCTTCTCTAATAGAAATAATTGTTGATTTATATTCTTCAATATCATCTACTTCACTTAGAGGGATTCTACCGTCCGTGATTAACTCTTGAACAACAGTAATGTAATCATCAAACGTGGTATTCTGTTCAATTTCATTTAAATCCATTGATGTTTGCCATTAGGAAACAATTTTTTCATCAATTATTTTTTGGTACTTCAAAAGTATCTTTGTCAATTACGAATATTTACTTTAAAAACAAGCTCTTATTGTTTCTGTGATAACGTCATTCCATGCTTGACGAATAAAATATAGTGCATCGAAAAGATTAAAATTGAATGAGCTGCCAGAATCGATTGATTTGATTTTTCCGTAGTAATATACGCCTACAATGTACTTTCAATTTTTAAAATATTCTTTGATCCATTGGCTGTGCTTCAGCAGTAGTTTTTGGCATAAATGTACAATTCTATATTCCCAAATTGTATATTGGTTGGATGAGCACTACAATTATTAAAAAATAGTAAGATCTTTCTATCGGTTGTTTTGAGTTTTTATCCCAATATCTAAGCCATTTCTCAAAGATATTGGCATTCACCCATGTCTTTGTATTGGAGTTATAAGAAATTTTAATTTTCTTATTTTTGAAACATTTTGGCCATGCATATTTTCCAATAACAAATAGAGATTTTTTTCATTTGTAATCATATTGACCTCAAAGAGAACAGTTACCCAATCTTTATTTTTCTTCCCATCCGTTCACCTTTAGATGCAAAAGTTTTATAGGGTAATAATTTTCAAAAAGGTCGGTTCATCAATATTAAAAATATTATACGGGTCATATTTTTCAATAGCGTTTTGTAGTACTTCAATCTGCCGAGTAGCACAAACCAGCTGATACTTTTAAATTTTATTGAATATCTTTTTAAAAAATATATTATTAATTTTTTTAATAATAATATTATTAATTTTTTTAATAATAATATTAGTAATAATCTATAACAAGTGAATAATAATAATTTTATATTAATAATCAATTAAAATTAATAACAAAATAATAAATAATGATATTGTGTAATAGCAAAAAATTAATTTGTTAAAAATAACAATAAGAATTTATTATATAAAAATAGTAACTTATGTTACTAAAATAAAAAGGGTGTGATAAAATATAAAATTAAACTATTAAATTTAGTAAAAATTGTTATCCATTTAAATTTAATCCACAAATTAGAACTATAAAAGCCAAAGAATTCAGTTCACCAGAAGCTCAGAAGCACAATACAAAGAATGACGAAAAAACAGACAAAGGAATTTCAAGAATTTTACCCAGAAAATAATATCATGCTCTTGTTTCAGTTTGATAATAAAAAGATGGAGTCACTGACTTAAGTCTCTGCATGTATCTCTACAAACAAGAAATTTTCTAAAAAAAATTAAAATATAACAAGTGATTTTAAAAAAATCGCATATGCACCTGTCACATTTTATAAGAGTTCAGAATCGATATTTAAAATCTAAAAATGTTTTTAAAAAATTTAAAGAAATATTAACGGAAATTAATAAAAATATGAAAGAAATTTTATATATAAATTCAAGCTTTGAAATAATTTTAAAATGTGAATTTCGTTAAAAATTAAATAGTACATTCATCAGTATTGTTGAAAAAGATTTCACTAGCTTTTACTTTACTATTATTTAATTTTTAAATCAAATTTTATTTAAATAAAACTTTCTGTCAATAAAATGTCATTTTCAAACGTTATTAACATTTTTCTGAGATTTTCTTATTGTATTTTTAAATAGTTTCCCTTGTTTTAATAATTCAAATATTGTTATTCACTTATAATATTTTATTGGTAGATAAATTGTATACTTCCCCGTATCATAATGGCGTTGAAAAGAATTGGTCGGGTAAAAATATTATTGATTCCATCTGAAATAATTTACAATAATATTTGAATTTATCAGGAATTACAGGATCTAGCTAAGGATCCACCGGCCCAATGCTCTGCTGGTCCTATGCATGATGATTGTAAGAAAAATGAATAATATGAAATTTTTATTTACAAATGGTTTTAAATTTAGTATTTCATTGGCAAGCAACAATAATGGGACCGGTAAGTTTACTCTAATATCCCATATGATGTTCAAATGACTTTTCACTAATATTAATCTTTTTCAGAATGATAGTCCGTATGACGGTGGAGTTTTCTTTCTTGATATTCAATTTCCAACAGATTATCCATTTAAGCCTCCAAAGGTACGGACTAGTTTCCAATGACTACCATTTACTGATTGATATTCATTGATTTAGGTCACATTTACGACAAAAATATATCATCCAAATATAAATGCTAACGGAAGCATTTGTCTTGATATTTTGCGAGGCCAATGGTCGCCGGCGCTGACGATTTCAAAAGGTTGGCATTTGATTGGCGGGCCATGAACCCGGAGGCGTTTTTGTTTTTCAAAATATCATTACATTCTGTCTTTTCCCTGTTGCAGTCTTGCTGTCTATCTGTTCACTGCTGACGGATCCAAATCCTGACGATCCTCTGGTGCCGGAAATTGCGAGAATTTACAAAAATGACAGAAAAAAGTACAACGACACCGCTCAAGACTGGACTCGTAAATATGCCATGTAATGAAATTTCTGAAATTAAATAAAGTTTATTATTGAGTTTGTAAGTATTAATATGTGGATGTGTGATATGAAAAAAAATTGTGTATTCGAAATTACAATTTTCAGTTTAGAGTTCATCTTTTTCTCGTTTTTCTTACATTATTGATTTTTAACAGAAAATCGATTTTTTTATTTATTGTTGTTTTTGTTTAATATTTTGTTCATCAATTAATAAAGTGCGAAAAATTGAAAACTGTGTAATGTTTATAAGTCTGATAATTTTATTTTCATGTTTAGGTACTTTTTAGCCTTTAAATTTCAGTCAATATTTTAGAAATCCTTAATGTAGTTACTTAATTTGATAAAAGTTTTAAAATGAACGATGTTAAATTTAACTTGTTCTCAAATAATGTTTAAATATTCTTTAATCAACTAAAATTACAACTGTTTTATTTTTAAATTTGTTTCAATAAATACACGAAGGAACGAAATACAAAATTGCTTTCAGATTCAACCAGAAATGATTTCGTTGTTTAACTGATATTATTGTTATTATAAGATGACTAAAATATGTGAAAACAACTGATTTTATATTTTGATGTAAAGTAAAAAAGTTTTTTTCGTTTAATTTTGTCTTAGTAAAAATCGTTAGATTGTCTTTTAAATTTTAATGTATTAATTTTGTTAAAAAAATTTCCATTTTAAAAACTTAGAAGTTCATCCGGTACATTGACTGATTTATTTTTATATTTCTGATTGAAAGTTGTTTAATAAGTGTAGAATGAAACTATCTAATGTAAAGTTTTTAATTTGCTTGATAGAAGCAAAATTCATACTTCCCCATTTGATCAATTGACTCATGGTGAAATGAACTTTAACAATTATATAATCACAAATATGTTTTGAGAAAAAATTAAAATCTTAATCATGTCTAATTAATCTAAAATTGCTTTATTTTTAACATTGATAAACACTTTAGTTGATTAATTCAAAATTATATCATTATTCTATTATGTTATGGGGGGATGTATTGTATTGTGCAGTGCATCTATTTACCAAAATTTGTTTACGTATTATTAACAGGTAAAGTAAATTTAATAACAAAATAAATGGTCAGTTTATAATTAATCAAATAAAAATTTTCGTGGAATTCTTGAATTGATTATATGCCTTATAAATATATAATTAGTTATATTATTAAATTTTTGTAAATATTATTTGATGTGAAAAAGATGAAATTAAATGTAATGGATATTTAATTGAAAACGAAATTTTAAAAACATATCGAAAATGTTAAAGATAAACATATCTACAACAATGCAAAAAGCGTTTTCAATGTTGGAAAAATTTTCGAAAAAATCAATCAATGCGAATAAACACATTTTTCATAAATAAAAAACTTTCCTATTCTGAAATTATTTATTGGATATCTGTGACTAATCAATAATGCAAACAACAGGACATATGCCATTATTATCAACCATGTCAAGAGTTGATAACGACTTACATTGAAAGAATCGAAGATGTGATTGATGAATTTGATCAGTTAATCATGTTAGAAATTGACGAACAACAATTGCTCAGCTCATCTGACTTACACTGGGGTTGCTGTGGGCTTACCCAAAGAACTCGCTAGCTCACCCTCTAACAAAACACACAAACAAATACTCTAAAAAATTATTAAATAAAATGAGGGTGAAACCGTTTTTATTTACAACAATCAAACTGCAACAGGCAGCCACTATCAAACATACTGCAACATTCGGCAGTCACAAAATTAACAATCAAACTGCTCAAGCACACTAATTAAAAGCTGTGCCAAGGAAAACCCTGATCAGCAAAATAAAATTATCAATTAAAAACAAAAAATATTACTGATAATTTTCTGGGTGAAAAATAATGAATTTTAATTTTTAATGAATAATACTATTTTCAGTTCATTTTAGTGTCTCTGATTGGCCATTCAAGCTGTCAATCATGACGTACTTTCTATAATTAATTTTTATTAAAAATAACTTTAAATTCTAAAAATCATACTTAAATAATTTTAGAGAGACATGCTACTAATTCCAAATAAGCTCCGCCATTAATGCAAAAAATTAAGTCCCATCACTTTTTGCTAGGTCCAATTTAATGCACGACCTATTTCTGATTCCAAACATTTGAATATTTAAATACAAGCCATAAAAAAAACTTATCATTTTATGCAAAAATTTTTTACTTTCAGATTTAAAACCTGAAATGAATTTTCTGACGTTTTCGACGGATCGATCCATCAGCAATGTTTATGCTACAATGACCACCAAATAACATTTTCAACTGTTTCTGACCGATGACGACTTGATTCTTGATAGTTTCAACAAGAAATCGGAAGGGAACTTGGCTGGAGCGGTTTAGGGTAGAGTTCAGGACAGTAAATCTATTCATTTATTGTGTTAAGTTCCTAAAAAATATAAATTTAATAGGGTTAAGAAAATTGAATGAGGAGCTTTTAGGTAACTCAACAATATCTTTGTAATCAAAAGGATTTACGAATGAACGTTCAAAGCAAAAATTTAAAACTTTAAAACCTCAATATAAAATGTAAACGATCAAAAAAATTATAAATTAACTGATATAACGCAATTAGTTTCAAAAAAATTGTTTGAAATTCTGATTTTTACAATTGAACTCTTATGGGATGATCAAGTATTTAATAAAAACCAAAAGTACAAGTTTTATATTCTCTTTTTTATAATCTTTTTTTGGTGGTGGGGGTTAACTTTCTGATGGGGCTTATCTGGAAAAGATACTTCCTATCTGCAGTTGAAAATCAAACGCCTAAAAACTTGATTGATTTAGTCCCCGGATCCATTATCTACAGTTGTTAAAACTAACTATTATATATTCAAATCTTAAGTCACAATCTACTTCCTTACTATTAGCCTGTGTAAAAATAAAAGTATTATTATTAAGTTATTATTATAACTGATCCTCCTTGGGATTCTTTATACTTCAAAATATCCTGGAAGGGGACTTTGGTTGAACCCCACACAGGGCCAAATATAAAGTCTATTCTCGTTTAACTGAAAATGGAATATTTATCTATGAAACTCTTAGACATTCTACATGATCTGTGGAGACTCCCGCCTTCAGGCCAACCAAATCAACTGAACCCTTCAAAAACTTCAATCCAGCCAAAGTAATCAAAGTCTTCGAAATAATAACATTATAACATTGATTTTAAACATTTTTGGTGATCATTTAATGTTTCATTTTATGTACAAAAACAAAATATAATTCTGTGTAATTTTATTTATTTGTTTGTTTCATGTAAGAGTTAAAACTCTGAGTTTGATTTTAATAATTCTCCTTCTCGTCTGATTAATTAATATAAAATATAAAATAAAATATAAAATAATAATAATAAAATAATATATAACATATAATTATTATAATTAATTAAAAAATCATCTTTTTAATCATTTTAATCATTTAATTTTTGATGATTAATTTATAAAATATTTGAAAAAAATTGCTTAGTAACATAAAGTTACTATAAATTATTTTATTTTCTTACTTCCTAGTATTTTCTTTTTTTGTGTTCTTCACGTCTAGTAGGACGGAGAACCAAATTTTTAACTGAGTGTCCTTGAGAGTAAGATACTGAAGGGTGATCTGACTTTTCTCTTAACTCCTTATCTCGGATTTTAACTCCAAAGTAAAATTGTATTGAAAAATAAAGTTGTTAGATTTATATAAAATATGTTTTATAAAACAACTTGTTAGCTCAGTTGATCGATTAAAAGCTTATCGTTTTTAAAAAGTGTAAAAGTTTATCATTTTAAAAGTCAAAAAGTTTTGCAATCAATATTTGTTAAAAAGTTTAATTTTTCGTAATCAACATTATTATTGTCACTCAAATTTTAACTTCGAACATACGCGCACTAAATCCTTCTGAATTTACATAAAGTTTATGTTAAGTTCCTAAAAAGTCCCCTATCGATATTTTTAACCCGATTAAATATTATTAATCATTTTCATATAATATTATCTTTTTAGTCGAAACTTAACAGAATAAAAGATCCAATTACAAATATCTATATGGAAAAAAAGAACACTTGCCCGACCTAAAATAATAGATCCTTGCCATAAATGAGATCATGGATTTTATTCCAACATCTATTGGATTTTTTGCGAAAACAATTCATTGACTTGTAGAACGATTTTCTATACATAATATTCTTTAACTGAATTTTTAAAAATATTGATGGGTTCGCCCAAAGACACTTCCCTAACCGTTTTCATGGAAACAAACCACAAGAGAGTCGGAAAAAATATTGTGGAGACTACGACCAAACCCACAAGGAAAACCATAAGCAACAACATCAAGCAACCAACAAGCAACAAGTTCAAATTCAAATTCAAATTGATTCGAAACTTTGATCTTTCTGTGTTTATAATCCCTCTGTGTTTTAATTGATTTAAAACTTGTGAACTTATAATATTGTTTATTTTTTTTGTACTTATTGTTTTATTGTTATATTTCATGAATGTTTTATAAAAATAATATATGTATTAAATGTAAAATCGGATCTGATTGATAAAATATTAAAAAAAAAGTGATAATTAAATAGTAATAAATATAATAAATAATAAGTAAAAGTAAACGAAAACTATATAAATATTAATAAAGAGGATTAATAGTATTAATATGTAATGATTATGTAATAATTATATATTATATTTATTATTTATTGTCTATTATTTATTTATAAAAAAATTATATTTTAGTTAAAAATTAGTTTGGTAACATTAAGTTATTATTAATAGAAAAGAAGATGAAAATTTTAGGGCAAAAAGAGGATGAAATAGTAAAAATAGAAAGAAATAAAATAATAATATAAAATTGGGAACAAAAATAGAAGAATAATATATAAGTAGAAAGAGCAAGTTTCTAAATATAAAGACCAAGAGTTTAAGAAACATATATAAGGAAAAGGAATTATAAGCAAAGGGCACGAGAAAATAACAGTAAGAGCAGTACGTAAAGGAAGCGCATAGCAAAGACATATATTAGCAGAAATCACGAGAATCCAGTCATAGCAAGGAAGTAAGATTAAATTGGGAAATCAACAACGAAGGAAACAATTAGTTAATCGACAAAGGAAGAAACAATTATTTTAATTTCAATCTAGCAAAGTTTATCATACAATCATTCCCAGTTCCGAA
>JBBMKC010228028.1:0-11724 GCA_037834085.1 Bipalium vagum | reverse complement strand
ATATATTGTTATCATTGACTTTGAACATTAATTACAGCAGGAGAAGAAACTTTTATTTATTGTTTATCACCCTTTAAGAATCAGAATTTAATATCTAACTTGGTAAATATAAAAATATCAACCTATCTTATGCTTAAATGTATTAAAATTAATTATTTTAATTATTATACTTTTACTAAAAAGAATGTTAAATATAAATTTCTAAAATTAAAATTATGTTTTCACCTGTTTGTTTAAATAGCCTGAGATTTTAAAATATTTTACCATATTATTCAAAATTTATTAATTTCCTATTATAGTTCATTGATTTTTAAAATAAATTAATGCCAGAATTAGAAAAGGATAAAAAATCTATTGAAATGGAAGCTAAAGAAACACTGGTACATGATACATTTGAGGTAGCTATTTTTGTTAATTATTGTGAAATTGACCTATACTTGTTTCAGAAGAGTAACACAATTTTAGACATTGATATCATTGATAAAGAAGTATTACATTTTTAACTATTATATCTTTTAAATTGAATTCTTCATTTAATTTAAATAGTTTTTATATTAATTCTACATTCTAATATTTTTTTTCAATATCCTGTCTTGCATTTAATTTTCATTTAATATTATGATTTCTAAACTAATTTATAGATTAGAAATTTTATTTATAAAATGTTAAACTTAATTATTAAAAATTTTATTATTTTAATCATTTTGTGAATTTTAAATTTAGTTTTTATATTATAATTTGAATTAAAATGTAATTATAAAATATTATCAAACTTGAATTTAGAAGTTTCTTATAGAATTATCCTAAACATTTTATTCTTTTAAGTTATTAATTAACTTACTATATTTTAATAGTGTGAGTGTTAATAATAATTGTAACTTATTAAATATATATGGTAGCTTATTAGGCCAATATTTTTGAGAAATAATCTTCAGGTCTTTTAAATCCAAATCAAACGTAGAGCCGTTAAAACATTCAATTGTTATTTTCAGGATAAAATGTCTGATCTCCATATTTCATTTTTAATTGCTTTTGTAAATTGTGATTTCCAGAAGGTTAACAGTATTTTATCCAAAAATTCTATCCTTGTCGACATGAAGGTAGCGCATTTCAAAGATGGCCGTGTAATTTAATCGATTTTTCTATTCAGAACCCAATTGACGGTGTATGGTTTCAGTTTATTTGCCATTTTTAATTTTTTTGTTAATTTCCAAATATTGAATATTTCCATTTAGAATGTAAGTCAGTGTTTTATTAGAAATGATCTTCTTAAAAATGATTATACGAAACCCCATGTTAAAATCCGTTTCCAAAATCCTAACTAGGCTAAAAAGCTTCTTCTATAAAACATCAAAATTGAGTCTATTATTAGTAAATTATTCAGAGTTCTGATTTTTCATTCAAAATATGTGTTCTGGGAAGAGCATTTTATTTTGTAAGTGACAAAAATTTTTTGATGTAAAAATACATTGGTACGAGTTTTTGCACTTTAATGGCATCATTGGATTTTTGTGTATTTGGAGAAAGAGAGTGAGAATAACAATTATGTTGTCGATAAAGAATTTTTGTCATAATGTGAAAAATTTAGACTTTAAAATATTGATAATATTTTTTAATTATATACTTTTTAATGAAAAACAGTCATTTATTTTCGTTAAATGTATGTATTTCTGACGGCTAAAAATATATTAACGGCAGTTTTACTATCGTCTATTTTTTCTCAAGTCTTCCATACTCAGATATTAGTCTGATGTTTGAAAATGTATAGATTTTAAGGAAAAAAAGTAGGGAGTGTGAAGGGTAACAAGGATCTAATCTCAATATTTATAAAACTTTTGCGACATCTTTTTCGAGACGTTCAATTTTGTATTGTTATAGATTAGGATTGGTCCCTTTCTGTTGACTAATTTCAAGCTTGAGCTTGATCATTCTGATTTATTCGGTTATTTTCTAAAATTAGTTTCTTGATATAATTGTGAAATTTAATCTTATTAAGTTCATTTGAATTCAACGCGCTTATGACCACTAAACCAATACCCTTAATTTTTTCATGTAATTTTTATATTAGATATTAACTTGTTATCAACCAACCTAAATGGCTCAAGTTTTTGTATAATATTTATTTCTTGTCAGATTACGAAGGTTTTGAGTTTTGGGGGGTAGAGCAGGTTTCGGTCAATGAGTCAAAGATTGAAATATGGAATCTATGACTGAACCTTTTTAACTTAACTAACCTATTACCATTGCCTTGAAACTGAAAAATATTGTTTTAGTAAGATCCTGAACTATTTGAATTTAATTCCACCTCAACCAGTAAATCTGTATTTTCAATGAAGCGTCTGGGCCTACCACGTCTTTGATCGTCTTCAACAGATTCCGTATATCACTGCCTAGTGGAATGCTTATAAACTGTACCTTTGTCGAATACTAAATTAATATTTTCAACAGATTTCGAAGTTCATATAGTAATTTCAACTGTGTAAGTAAACCTTCTAATTTCTTTGTTTGCCAGTTTGTGCTGATATTAATCAAGTCATATTATCCGACTTCTTTACTTTATTTGTGTTAATTTCCAAAAATGTTAACCTTTCGTAATAGTGGAATGATTTAATATATTTGTGAATTGCCACAATGCTGACGTCAACATTAAAATCATTCTTCAATTTTTGGCAAATGTTAACCAAAGTTATTGAACAATCTGAATCTATGTATGTATCTATCGATTTCACATGATTATACTCAATTATTCTCTTTCTTGAACCCCCTTTTAAATTTAGAGTGATTCTGTTTTCAGAAATATATATATAATTGCCTTTATAAATGAATATATCAAAGATATATTTACGCTCATTATTTCTGTGATTTTCTTTTTTGAATTCCCATTATCATAGGCCTCTATGATTTTTCTTCGCACTTCGTTTTTTATAAATTTTGTGTTTTAAATTTATGTTTGTATTTGTATAAACAAATATATTTTTATATCAAATATAAAAAATTGAAATAAAATGTTAAGTTTTTATAATTGAATGTTAAATATTTGAAGTGAGGTTAAAACATGTATTATTTCTCAACAAAACATTAAGAGTGCACAATAAATATCAATGCGATTCCCAAGTGTCAATCATTCCATTGCAAATTTTCAAAATCTAAGTTTTAACTCACGAATATACCGCACCAAAAAGATAACACACGAAAATACTTACCTGATCATCTACTTCACAATAGATCGAAATAATTAAAAAGGTAATTGATTTTTAAAAAATTAAATTTTACTACTACTAATTGATCATAAGATAATAATTGTCAATTTGCTAAAGAATCAACGATATTAACACCTCAATAAATATTAATAATAAAAAACAAATGGAGAACAAGTAACTAAAACGGTCTCACCATGCACTAGTTGCCATATTTTTGTGTCATCAATATTCATAAACTAATCGTTCTTTATCGACCCTGGTACACTTAAAATTTGAGTATATACTTCGGCTATAAAATTTATTTAGTAACTATTAAATACTTAAAATCTTTTCTGCAAATATACCCAAATCTCTTTTGCCAATACACTATTTATTTTTATCTTACGAGCATAATTCATTTTTCAAGTACACATTTTATATATACGAGGGATTGTGCAAAATTTTTGAAAGTGACGATTAAATTAACAATCATGGTTGAAAATTTGTTTTTTAAATTTTGATTTTAAACATCTTTTGTTGACAAACATTCATCAAAGAGCCGGTCTAATGTTGTATAATCATTTTAAAGTCGTTTTTAGCTTTACCTTCAATCAATAAACATTTACTCCATTATCTTTTTAAAGACGGCTTTGCACTACGCTTGTAAATTTGGAGATATAATTCTAATTCGATCCTTGGTTGGTAACTACAAAGCCAATGTCAATGCCATAAATCACGTAAATTATTTATTGATTTTGGTAATTTGATTTTATGCCACATCCTATCATTGTTCAGAGTGTAAGAATTCTTTTTGTATTAAAAAAATAATTGTCACCATTCCATTCTCTAACAAATATCCTCTAGGGTAAAACACCTTTACATTATGCTGTAGAGTTTTCCAAAGACGAGGTTGTCAGTTTTCTCGTCAGTCATTACAGTTAGTAATCCATGTTATATTTAAAGTTTGAAAACTTTATCGATATTTTCCCAAAAAGACGCCAGAAAAGATATTCGAGACTATAGTGGTAAATTGCCCATTGATTGGGCAAAACTTGGTAATCTAGAAGCGATGGAAAGTAATTTTTCCAATTATCAATAAAATAGATAATGATTCGCTCTATAATCTAGGAATACTAGGCAAAGTACATTATCGTTCCATAGTAAAAGAGGAGAAAGGTGTTTATATTTTGTCGATTTTTCAATGCTTCCTCTTAATCATGTTTAACTTGTTTTTCAGCCCATCCAAGAAGTATGTATAAATCAATTTTTCCACAGCTTTTCTTGAAAATTCCTTATTTTCCTTACCATGGTTTTGATTTGTTCATATTAACGCACAGTTTATATTGATTTATTAAAACCGGTTTTGATTATTTATATCACTTAATTTAATTTTTTTCTAAATCGTTTTTTCACTCATTTTGACCAAATACAATCACAAAACTGTTGACCAAATCATACCAATGTTCCAATTAATAGAAACGTTGATATTTGACACTTGATCTCGTTTCAATCAATTTTTCAATTGCAAATCGATGGCTATCAATTTGGACCGTTGAATCAGAGAAACCTAAACTTTGCTTAGGTGAACGTTGTCACGCTTTTCTATAATGTTATTTTCAGATCGTTTTTTATCAATATAATTGTTTCAATCATCATTGATTATCAATCTGTTTTAACAGATTATCATAATTTAAATAGTCATCTATTTTTTTGTATTTATTTTCACTTCGTTTTTTTCTTGATATTATTTTGTTTTAAAAATTCGAAAAATCGAAATGAAAATTCATATTTTATTTTGCAGAACTGAGTTCAAGGATTAAGACATTGGGCAGCATGTTATCACACGACAATTCTCGGAAAACTTTCATGTCTTTGCTGAAAGGTACAAGCAGCTTTTCTAGCGGACATGGAAGTGTTTCTCCACCGTCCCCATCTATAGAAACATTCGGTTCCAGGAATTTCTTGTCGTTACCCAACACAAGGCATAATAAACCGAAAATTAGAAAACCTTTGAGTCCACGAGGTGATAAATCACCATACAAAGTAAAATCCGTAGTTTTTTTTAATGGGAAGGTTATTTGTTTTTGTTTCTTAATAATCTTTTGGCAGGACGATGCTGGGTTGAGGGAGTCTTTTACCAGACAGTTAGGTTTGAATTAAGATTTTTACTGTTATATCAATAATACATATCCTTTTGTGTTTAAATCTTAACTTCTGAGATTATATAGGGAAAAGGTTTTTAATTATTGACTTTTTGTTTATTATTTTAAGTTATTTCAATAAAAAGAATACTGCAGCTTTTAAAATATAATATTTTTATGAATAAAATCGATCGTTTTAATTCATAAATTAAGGTAAAATGTCACTTATTATTGTTTTTATATAACTATGTGAAATCCGTTTTAAAAATATGATAAAATAGAAATAAGGTATAGATAAGTTTAAAGATACTATGTTTGCTAATGAAATTTCTTCTTTCATGCGTCAAGATCTCTTTCTTATGGTTTCTACTATATCATTTACAGTACTAAATTAACATTATGAAATAGAAAAAAAGTTTTGAATTAGAAAACTGAGATAATGGAATTCAATATAAAAGTTCTGAAATTAAAATTGAACTTGTTTAAATATTGAAATTATTTCATAAATATTAAAAAAGAATGAATAAATTTAACTTTATACTATTTTGCATATATAGCACAAAATAAGAAATGCATTACTGATCCTTACATAATCGATGGTGATTGAAAAGGACTTGTGCATTACTGAAAATTAATGCAAACATCGTGAAAGAATTATGTTGTTCATTATAAAATGTTAAAATTTTATTTAAGTTTTATGAAAGTAACAAAAGTTCATTCAGTAATTTCATTTAAACAAAAACCATGGCAAATAGAATATATTGATCATAATACAAATTTAAGAAAAGAAGCAAAGACTGATTTTGAAAAGGATAATTTTAAATTAATGAATAATTCATTCTTTGGAAAAACAATGGAAAATATTCGGAAAAGAGTAAATATAAAATTAGTTAGAAATTCAAATGAAGCAATAAAACAAATATCAAAACTAACATTTGTAAAAAGAGAAATATTTTCGAAAAATCTAATGGCTATTCATTATAAAAAATATGAAACAAAAATGAATAAATCAATTTATTTAGGATTTTGTATTTTAGAATTATCAAAATTAATTGTGTATGAATTTTATTAGGATGTTTTAAAAAAAATGAAGACACAAGCGATGTTCTCGGAAACACACCATATGGATATTAGAAAAATATGGATATAAAAATAGATATTAGAAAAAATGAAGAAAAAATATCAAAGAAAAAGGCGCACCAAAGGTGCTAGAACCGAAGGTTCACAATAAAAAATGTAGCAAGCCGCATTTAAAATAAGTTTAAATAGTAAATCAAATTATATTTTAAAAATTTTTTTAAAGAAATGGAATTTTATTATGATAATTTCTTACATAATAATTCTGTAATATTTAATCATAATTCCAATTTACCTTCAATTTTCAGAATTTTGATAATTGGTTCTTCTGGTTCAGGAAAAACAATGTTATTAAAAAATGATTATATTGATTATAACAATTTGATTATTTTTTCTAAAACTGTTTTTCTTCAAGCAGCATTAAAATATATTAAGGATTGTTTTGATCATGAATTTTCAAAAGAAGAAGTTTGTCAACTGTTTAAAAATGAAAAAATATATAAATTTGATGAAGAAAACTACAAACATAAAGAACCAGAAGTTAAAGTAATATTATATGATAAAGCTAATGAAATTCAGCCACCTAATAAATTAGATAAAACTAAACAATTTAATTATTTTTGATGATGTAATAAATGAAAAAGATCAAACTATTATGGAAATGTATTTTACAAGAGGAAGACATAATATTTGTTTAGTATTTGTTCAATATTTGATCACAATTTTTTTTAAATTTACCTTTAAGAAGTATACGAAATAATTCCAATGTTTTCATTTTATTTGAAATTTCTAAAAAATAATTTTTATCACGAATTTATTCAAAAATGTTATCTCATTTTGTTAAAAAAGATGAATTTGATTATTTATTTAATAATCATATGAAAAAAATTATTCTTTTATAAATTTAGAAACAAAAAAGATAAGGCCACCAGCATTTGAATAGTGATGAAGTCACCAACCGCTTTCTTGGAAAATTATATTTTTTCTTAATTTTTATTTTTCTAAAATTTTTTTTTGTTAAAAAATGGAAGAAACGTTGATTTATGATAAAAATCACTATGATCGAAAAACAGCATCTGAGAAACAGATTATTATGAAGTAAGCCTAGATCCAGAAACAATAATAAATTTATATGACACAAGAAATTTAACATTTACAATAACACCTAAAATAAATCTTTTAGATATATGTAATGCATATTTTATTTATGATATTGAAATAAAAAATGTTAAAGCACAAGAAAATATTACATTATAGAATAACTTTTTCCTTATTTATTTTCAAATGCATCATTAAAATTAGGATTAACAGAAATAGAAACTATTCAAGAATTAGGTTCATCAAATTCCATAACAAATTTTGTAATGATTGATAAAAATAATAGTAGATAATTATTTGGTTGGATTCCTAATAACTTTAAGGAGGTCGAAGCTAAAATAATAAAGCCTTTAAATCTAGAAAAAGTTTATATTCAAATAATGCAAGCAGAGGAAGATTTCCTTTAAAATTAATGTTTTGCAATATTTTAGAAAAGCTTTATATAATATCCAGGGAGAAATAACATTAGTAAGAAAAATAACTAATTTAGAAAAAGAAATATTTTACGGAACACATAGAGACAATCAACAACCAAAAATAAAATTGAAAAAACTTTCATTATTTATTCCATCATTAAAATTAAATAATAAAGCAAGATTAAATCTTATTTCTAGAATGAGTGATTAGAAAAATATTAGTATTAATTTTCTATGTAAAAATTGTTTAGAATTAAAATTAACTGAAGGAACAACCCAAACACTACAAATATACAATATTCCTAATATTCCTATACATTTATTTATTGCTTCAAGAGAATCAGATATGGGCTAAAAAAATAATTTATTTGTTCAAGAAAAAATAGAATCTTTACAAATTCAACTTGTTGGTACTTATTATCATTTAAAATCAATAAACTTTAAAAAAGGATACAATGATGAAACTTATTTGAATTATGTAGAAGCATGTAAATATTTTAAGAATGATCCACAGTTATCTTTATTAGAATTTGAAAAGTTATATTCTATATTTTGTTTTAATTTAACAGACCAAGCAGAAAATTTAAGTATAAATGGAGCAACAATAACTTTTCTTATTGAAAAAGCAAATGATTTTATGGGATTTTTAATACATAAGAAATTTATGGAAATAAAACTTGAAGGTTGAAAATTGATTAATTTTCAAACTAAATCAAAAATGGGAGAATTATAATTATCTTGTATTTTTAAGAATTTTATTTTTTAGACTGTCCTATAAATTAAAGAAATTTTTTATTGCGAACCTTCGGTTTTAGCTCCTTTTTATTCAATATTTTTTTTCTTATTTTCATTTTTAAAAAATGACTGAAAAATATTTTAGTGAATATTGTAAAAAGTTTTTTTCGAAAAATAATAAATGGAAACATGCAAAAACTAAAATACATAACGAAAATGTAAGTAATGTAAGTAAGGAAGTAAATAAGAAAGTAAGTAAGGAAATAAGTAATGTAAGTGAAGATATGAAAATAAATGAAAGTAATAAATGTAAGTAATGTGAGGAAAATCAGAGGAACTAATAAATTAGATATTGAAGTAAAAAATTAAATCAAATAAATTAAATGATGAAATAAATAAAATAATTAATAAAAAAAGAATTAAAGGAAAAAATAAAAAAATTGAAAATTGAAAAAAAAATTTTTAAAAAGTATAAAAACTATTGGAAAACTCAGAATATACAAATTATTAATTTAAATAACCAAATTCATGATATTCATGAAAAGAATTTTGATAAAATAAAAAATCTTAAAGAAATTAATTCTAATCTTAACAAAGAAATTATGAATACAAAAAATGAAGATAAGACTAAGATAAAAATTGAAAACTATTATAAAAATATTATAAAAATATTATAAAAGAAAATGAAGAAAAATTAAATAGAAGTGAAAAAGAAATTAATTTAAAAGAAATTTATAAGAAATTATGAAGTGAAAAAATGGAAGAGATTTTTCAGTTTGGATGTTAAGATATTATGAATTATAATTTCAATACTATTTTGTAAATCATAAAATGATTAGAGATAGTTTAAAAATAAAAGGAATAATAAAATATAATAATAAAGAAAAAATATTTTTTTTAAACTATGATAAAATTTTTATTAATTATGTAAAAAAATGTGTATATAAAAATATTGCAAGAGATGAAGTAATGGAAAATATTATTTTAATACGATTATGAATTAGCGCACATTAAAAATGTTAGAGTCAAAGACTCGCTCTTGAAAGCGAGCCTTCGGCTTTGATTAATCAAATATTTTATATTATGAATCATTTTTTATTTTGCAAGCCTTATTGAAAGCAGGTTATACATGCTTTAAATGCGACTTTGTCTTAACTCAAACTTGTCTGAGATGAATTTTAAAACAATTTTCTTCTCCATTAAAATCTAATAATTCGCTGTTATCATCAATTATTCTAAAATTTATTACATTAATATTTTTGTAATCACAGAAAAATAAATCGGAAAATTTGGTTCTTTATTAATTTTATATCCTCTTTTAACAGTATTTGTAGGAAAATCATAAATAATATATATTTTTATATATATATTTTTTATCTACTTACAATATCACAATCAATCATAATTGTATTTATATCTGAAATATTACCTTTTTTAGAATAATAAACTTCTTCTTCATAAGATTTTTTAACTTCAAATCTTAAAAAAATTGCTAATGAATTTTGAACAAGAAAAATATTTTGCAACCTTTAGATATTTCCATGACACAGTTTCCAGAAATTGGATTAGCAACAATCTTAAAATAAAATTTATCTTTTTCTAAAGGTACCAAATCTTTGTCATATTTAAATAGGTACTCTATTGAATTAGATATTTCGGAAATTTTATATGCTCCAGGAGTTAGTTTGAAATTTAATTGTTTATTTTTTAACTTTTCAATCTATAATTTCTAAATTGATTTTATTACTTTTTTCAGTAATATTAAAAATTGAATTATAAGTGGAAAAATAAACTAAACCTAATTCATAGTTTACATTGTCTAAGTTTTAAAGGATAATCTAATCTTAATTTTATTTCTAAAAACTATTGCTTTTTATAAGAAATGATGTTGAAAATTTTTTAGATAAAAGGTTTGTTATTTTTTCTAACGATTCGGAAGCTCCACTGGATTCTATTTTTAATTTATTTTTTAATAAAAAACTAAGTGAAAGTGTTTCTTTTTTTCAAAATATTTTCTTAAACCTTTGGTTTAATTTTTTTTGTTTTTTTAATTTATTTAAAATTTTTAAAATTAAATGATCAAGATTATCATGACCAGTCTTTTTTATTCTCAAAATTATAAGCTGATGCAACGAAGTTGGTGACGAGGAAGTCGGATCAAGAGAATGTACACCTTTGGTATTTGCAGCTTCGCTGCGTTTTGGTTTGTAAATATGATATCTTTGTCCTTCTCTTTTAGAATTTCTTAACTCATTACATTTATTATTAATGTTTTTAATATAATTTTTTTTCATAGATCCTTTAACAAATTTTATAAATTCTAAATACCAATATAGATCTTTCACATCATATATTCTTTTTTCCCATTTATTAATATAAACACTTCTCCTTCTAACAAAGATTTAAAACCACCTGTTAAATTAAACCAATAATTAGCATTTCGATTTTTTATAGAAATTTCATTATTAATTTTCATTAATATAAAATCAATATTATTTATAGTCATAAAATTTTTCCTAATTATAGGTTTAAGAGAATTTGGTAAATTTGCATTAATTTTAAAATATTCAAAAAAATAAAAATTTTCATATTTAGGAGGAAGATCAATCTTTTTATTGAAAATTTTATCAAATATTTTATTTTCGATATCAATTAAATTTTCGGTTTTAATTTCATCTTTCTTTTTCTCTTTCTTGATTTCTTTTTCTCAGTTAATTTTTTTTCTTTAATATTTTCATGATTAATTATATTCTTTTTTCATTTAGTTTAGCAAACTTTGCTTGCGCACCGAGGCTGCTAGTGCCATGGGCATTCTTAGATTTATCAATCGTATCAGTAACTGGTTTATGAAAAGTTGTTAAATGTTCTTGTAATTCTCTTTGTGCTTTCCATTGATTTACTATTTTATTATTAAAATTTTTTTCTATTATTATTAATTTTTTTAATATACTGATGTGCAAATTTTTTGGCAATAGTAAAAATGTCAATTTTTCTCAATGTAAAAAATTTTTTTTTAAAATTTTTTTTCGCAAAATATGTCAAATAATGATTTTCAACATTTCTAAATTAAAATTTTTA
>JBBMKC010228017.1:0-11726 GCA_037834085.1 Bipalium vagum | reverse complement strand
TTATTATTATTATTATTATTATTATTATTATTAACAACCTTCTTGTATATTTATTATTATGAAGGATGGAATGACCTGTATCCATATTGCAGCTGCCAATGGCTGCTTATCTGTCATAAAAGAATTCCTGAGATATAATAAGTCAGTTATCCATTGTCTGAAAACTCGGTCCACTGGATCAACAGCTTTGCATTTGGCTGCTGAAGGAGGTCATTATAAAGTTGTAAAAGTTCTTTTAGGCGGTGGATCAAATCCCGGTGAGGAAAATAATGTTAGTATAACAATATTAATTATTAATTAAAAAATAGAAATGTGCTTTAAAGTTCGATCATATTTACTTAATAATATTTGGAAAAATTAAAAATGAAACCGAATGTATTTGAGAGTATGATTAACAGGGCATGTATTCATTCAAGGGTTTTTACTTTTTGCCAAACGCACTGTGTTCAAAAGGTTCCGAGAAAATCTCATTTAAAAATTCAAAAAAATCGAATTTCAGAAAAATTTGGATAGATTTATTGATCCTTTATCAATATTGTTACGCTTTTATATTCGTGTGAAACCCTTTCGTAACACTTAGATCGTCAATTTACAGACTCTTTCTTTTTTGTCAATATTGTTTTCGAAATTAATTGAAACTGAACCACCACAATAAAAAATTTATTTTATGAACACAGATCCAAAATAATGATCACTTAATAAGTCAATTTCAACTGTATTAAACTAAATATAACTAAAAATAAAATAAATAAATATCTCACCACTTTAGATATGGGTCTTAGCGTCGTTTGATGAGCTCGGACCGATAGGTCCATATACACTCCAGCAGCTCAAAATCTATGGTTGGCTCCCGTCGTATAAAAACGGGTATAATCATAAAGTTTTATCAACTAGGTTCGTTTCCGCCAATAAGTTTCTTCTGAAATTCCAATCAATAATTTTCAACCAAATAAAAAAGTTTGCTAACCATTTTTATGGCAGTCCATTGAGGACTCCAGTGCCTTATACTGATCAGACGACTACTCAGTTGTAGACCAGTATTCTTAATGGGGAATGTCAATTCCATTTTTAGGCACTTATTCCCTAAATGCAGATCATGATCAAATCTTGGAAATTCGACATTTGCTGTTGTCAAGATTATATAATTTAATAAATGATAATATTATAATAATATATTATTATAATTATTTTTTAGTATTATTATCATTATATTATTCTAGACCCTCGAGGTCTCATAATTTAAAGAATAATTCAAAGGATTAAAGGGATATGTCATTTGGCTAACCCAACAATATAAATACAAAGTTTTACGTTCCTTATTAAAGAAATATCATTGTTTAAGTAATCCAATAAACACATGAACCAAATATTAGTGTTAAAGAGTCAATGAATTTTTATTAAAATTTTTAGTGTAAAATGTCATGCTCAGAGCAATGAAAATGAAACAGAAATGTCTCAAGCATGATTTATCACTATTACAAACTCTTCAAAGAAGAAAAAGAATCCGTTGTAAAGCGTTTGAAACATTCTGGAATGTTCTTCAACATCAAGGGATTGAAAAAATAAAATTTTCAGTGCAAAACAATAATCGACTGTGGATCAAAGATATTTCACCAAAGTGAAATATCAATTTGATCATTCAAATTTTGATAGAAAAATTGAAAATGAGACGCATTGCACCTTGACTTGTGCTGAAAAACTTAAATTTTTCACAAAACAGCAGTTTGTTCTTGTCGCCCAAGAAATGATTTCTATTAATGATTCTCTGTTGGAAAACATTATTACAATATAGGAACAAGTCGACACTTAATGAATGACGTGTCCAAAATGAACAGAAAACATTCAAAAATTTTGACAGTTTTTTGTTGTTTTCGTGGTCTAGTCCATTATGAATTTCTTCCTTACCGTTATTATTTGCAAGTCATGCGACAATTGAAAGAAGCATTTCATTAAAAAAAGACCGGATTTATGGGTGAGCAGTTCATTGATTTTCATCATGATAATGCATTCTCTCATACTGTTATCATTATTCATCATTTTTTGGCTAAATATCAAACCGAGACCATTCAACAAGAACAATATTCAGCTGATATTACACGACGTGACTTATATGTGGTACGCCTAAAAAGTACTTAGACTCTACCAGAAATAAGGAATATATTTACAAAATTTTAAATATATTAAAACTTTTTGCACATAATAATAATATTATTAATAATAATGTTAATAATAATAAAATATAGGATTATTTTAAATATTCTAATTTTTGTTTCCACTAGATATGATATATTCCAAAGAATGTTTGAAAATGTAGAACTCCGAAGTGTGATCCTGTTTTTACTACTGAACAGACCTATCAACCGGGAAATTATTTATGAGCTAAAAGGGGTATACTGTGAAGAAGTCCCATGAGAGACGACCATCTATAACTGGAATCGCGATTTTTCATTTGGTCGTATAAGTGTTTATAAAGCCTCCAAAGGTGGAAGACCTGCCGAAATTAATAAAGAAAATATTACAAAAATTGAAAGAAATTGTAATAAAATCACGAAAAATTAGTCAAACTAAGCTGAACGTTATCTCTCGTTTAAATTCATCACTTTTTATTTATGGTTTTAAGTCAGTAGAACAGATTAGAAAAATTTACTCCAGATCCTGAAGGGTATTACGGAAATAGAATATACAAGTTGATTAGACAATATGAAAAAAACTATGGCATAAACGTGTTGCAATGAATGAAGAATATTTTGTTTTCTTTGAAAATTATTGAAACCTTTTGAATACAGAAGTGTAATTTGTCACAGTCGACTTTCTTGTAGGATGGAATGACTTGCTTGCACCTTGCTGCCAAATATGGTCATGCTCAGCTATTGACCTGCTTGAGACCCAAAATCAATATGCAAACAGTGTCCAAGAAATCTGGAATGACTGCAATTCACGTCGCAGCTCACTATGGTCAAATTGACTTTGTAAGAGAGATTATAACCGACGTTCCAGCTGGAATTAAGAGTGAGCGTCCTAATACAGAACCCAAATTAAAAGGGATAGTAACAGAGGTAGAAACCTATTGAAAGTGATTTACTTTAAATTCATTTATATCAGTCGTGGTTAACTCCTTTGCACCTAGCTGCCCAGTCAGGACATGAGAATCTTGTCCGAATGTTACTGAATTGCGATGGGGTAGACGTGAATTCGTCAAGTAAAATTGATGTATAACTTATCAAATTGCTAGAATTATATAATACTAGATAACCATTTAGGGAATAATACCACTGCATTTAGCAGCTCAGAATGGCCACACAAATGTTGCCAGCGTGTTCCTTAATAGATCAATATCTCAAATCTCCAGAAAGGATTTCAGAGGAAGAAATGCTCTTCACTTCGCAGCATCGTATGGTTACTTAGAGATGACTGCCTTGTTCATAGGCCAAGGAGCAAATGTGAACTCAAAGGATTATGTAAATATTTTTTGCTGGGAATTCTCCTGAACATCTTTTCTAGATGTTGTACACTCCGCTTCATTATGCTGCCAAATCTGGGCATTTACAGGTTTGTAAAATGCTCATAGAAGGAGGAGCTCTGTGTGAATTGGAAACATATGATCTTAAAAACCCTTTGATTCTTGCAGCACATTTCACCCACACAGAAGTCGTTAGTTTCTTGTTGCGCAATGGCTATTCCACGTATAAGTTAATGGAAAATAATAAAGTAAAACAGCTCCATTCACTCTGAATTTATCATTTTTTGTCATTGTTTCAGTTTTTGTTTGACATGATGATCTGCAGCAAACTGCAAAATTTCAAGATATTAGAGGAATTTATTTTGCTTTCTCCAGCGCCAGCAGAGGTGGCTGCCAAGCTCGCTTACAAGTATGATGAATTGGCTCAAAAGGAAAAGGAGAGATCCAAGGATCTCTCATTGATATCTGAACATTGCGAAACAATTTGTTCTGATTTGGTGGCTTTAGCGGCAATCGAAAGCGGGCCGGACAGATTATTGAAAGCCATTGACAACTCTGGAATGCCATTTTTGGATATTCTCATTGAAACAGAACAGAAAGAGGTCATTTCCCACCCTTCAATACAGAGATATCTGTCTGATGTTTGGATGGGCAATCTAAATTGGTCGATGTGGAGATTCTTTCTATTATTTTTATTTTTATTTATTTTTCCTTTATCGTGGTTATGTGCTCTGTTTTCATTCGGTAAGAAATACTTCAATTCACCGGTCCTAAAGTTCATAATTTGCCTGATTTCCCATTTATATCTAACCCTACTACTTTTATACGTTTCAATATTGGATTCTTACCCTTGCTACAGAACGAAAAGTATGCCTTCATGGCCAGAGTGGCTTTTGCTGATCAATCTGAGCGGACTGTTGGTATCAGAGTTAATCAATCCGGTAGATCGAAACAGTTTTTCCGTGTTAAATAATGTTATTTTGGTTCTCGGATTTGCGGCTGTTATCATTCACATATCAAGTATTTTTCTAGACTCTCCTTCTTTACAAGAACTAGTGTATATGCGCAACCAATTTCTGGCTTCTGCCACATGTATTTGTTTTGTGATTACTCTGGACTTCATGTCCATTCATAATCTGTTTGGTCCATTGGCGATCATCATAAGACGTTTGGCAACTGATTTATTTAAATTCCTGGTTCTTTTGTTTGTCTCTCTTTTAGCATTTTCTTGTGTACTTATTGCCACATTTGAGCCATCACAACCGGTATCAGATCCATCGACGATCCCAAATGTTTGGAGAAAATTATTACTAATATACTTCTCTAGTTTTGGCCAGGTTACAGAGGACGATATGCCCATTCTTGGTGGTGCACCTCCATATGCCATATATTTGGCAAGAGCCGTATTCGGGATTGCCCTAACAATTGTCATAATTGTTCTTGTCAATCTTTTGATAGCAATGATGGAAAGTACATACGAAGAAATTCATTCGGAATCCGATACAGAATGGAAGTTTGGTCGAGCTAAATTAATAAGAAACATGAAAAAAACTAGTTCGCTTTCATATCCGTTTAATCTTTTGTCTCAGTTCTTATATTACTCCTTCAAAATATATTATAAAGTCAAAGGTAAGATAGGTTTATTCTCAAAATTATAAACGCTAACTTTAGATAAGCCTATGACGATGAATTTTGATGATAGTCTCTCTTTTCGAGACATAAAATCGAGAAGTAAATCACAATTATCATCAAGTATGAATTTCCATTGTTTATAAGCACCTAAGGTTTATCTCTCAAGACCGAAAAATTAACATTCTAATTTTATTTCCTAATTATTAATTATTAGATCAAATTAATTAATTACACTATCTATAATAATAATATTATTATTATTATTATTGAAAAAATTAAAAATAAACTCAATAAAATACATTTTGTTTTTATTATTAGGTCTGCAAATTGAAAATGTGCCTATTTTTAATAATATTACCTATCAAAAGATTGATAAAATAAAGATATATTTCTACAACATATAACTGCAAATTATTCTGTGAAAATATCTCTATATTGTCGATGCATTTTAACCATTTTTCATGCAGCTGGTGAATACCTGGCCTGAAAAAAGATGATCCAATGTTATTTGAGATCTATTTTTTGATATCTTCAATCATTTTGAACTGAGAATCAACCAGAGGATGTTGAAAAGATCTGATTAAATAATAATCTGATGGTGCCATATCAGTTGAGTAAGCCGCTAGTGTGAGAACTTCCCAGTTTAAATAGGTAAGATGGTCCACTGTTGTATTTGACGCGTGTGCCCGGGAATTATCATGCAGAAGAATTACAGGCTCAAGAACCATTAAATGATCAATTTTTTTCAATCGCCTCTTTCAGGTGACTAAACTGGTATTTTTACGTTTCCGATGTGATACTTAATTAAAAATAAAAGGATTAACATTTGACATACAGTGGTAATACCCCCCGAAGAAATATTTGTATTAGAGAAAGCAATTTTTTTATAACGTGTCCTCGTTGTGTGATGATGCAAAAATTCAGTCATCAAGCAAAAAATTGAATCCTTAATCTATAATTTGCATTCTTTTGTTTATTTCTAAATTAATAATAACCAATTGTAAAAAAATATGTATTGATTAGAGAAAGAATATCAGAGATCAATATACAAAGAGGGAAACGTAAAAAAGTATGGGTTATTTATTTTTGATGGTTGATTTTTAAAAAATAATTTTATTTAAATTTATTCATGAAAAAATTAGACTTTCTTTCATTAAACTGTTTCTTTTAATAAAAATCTTAAAATATTGCAAATATGATATTTACTATTTTACGAGTGGCCAAATCATTTATTTTTCCAACTGAGTTCTAAATAAAAATATTTCCAAACCCGATGAGCTGATGCAGCTCCTAAACTCAATTATCCACTGCGCACTTGAGCAGTCTCTGGGAAAAATTAGGATTTCATCGTTCAACCTCGTCGTAAGAAGAAACCGTTTGCAAATTAATGTCGACAATTATTATCATTGTATTCAGCTAACTGATAAATTTTTCTCCTTTGTTTTAGCGAAGTGTAGCAAGCTAATTATTTTTCAAGAATTACAAAAAATAAATATTATTTTGAGAAAATTTCGTAATATTTAGCTGTCTGTACTCAAGATATTAATTTTTTTATTATATAAATATTATAAGTCTGGTCTGAAGGTTATCAAGAAAGTATAAATTTACTAATATATAAGTTTAACATCTTTATATATTAGGACAGATGAAGTCTTTATCATCAAAATTAAAACAACAACTTTTTGAAATTTTTACACAAAATCATTTTTTACAAAATTTTTACACAACCCTCAGTCTGAAAACGGCAATCTATCCTGTACTTCCATTTTCGTTAGACTTTGTACCGGTCCTGAGTAGGAATTATATCAAAGAAAGTATGAACAACATCATTTAACTTTTCTGTCGCAAATTTTTAACCCCGTAAATTCTTTTTCAGACTTTTGAATAGCCAAAAACCACAGGAGGTCTGAACTGTAAGGTGGATATGGAAAAAATTATGTGTAAAATTATTACCCTTACCTGAGATTTTTGATGTCTATCGGAGATGGCCGTGATGACTTGACACAAACATATGTTCGTATTTCAATCTCCCATGTTCTTCTCACTCTTCAAACTTGACTACTTTAACTATGCCTGTCAAACAGAAAATTACGGTGCACATTATTTTTTTCTTATGTTTTTCAGCTTTCATTACTTTTTGAATTGAGTCGTTCTCAAAGATCCATACTTTGATATTGTGTGATGAAAGATTCTCATGAAAATATACCCAGGTCTCATCACCGATTATCAATTGATTGAAAATGCCCGGACCTTCTAATTGAAACTTTTTCGGGTTCTCGATGCACATTTTAAACTGTACCTGCATTTCTTCTATCACTGTGAGATTATGATGCACCCACCAAAGATGACTAGCGCCCAGATGATTACAAAGAATTCTCTCTCTCTCTCTAAATTTTCAGTATTTCTGCCACCTCATTGAAATTTATCTGTTGGCCTTCTCTGGCCAAATTTCGAACTGCAGTCACAATTTTATTCGTAGTCACTTTTGTTGGCCGACCGGATTGCAGAAGGTTATCAAAGACAGTCCTACCCATCCGAAATTGAAGGTACCAGTTCGTAAAAGAAGAATATTTAACAGCGCTGACCCAAAATACTATTAATCTCGTTGGTGGTGTCTATTGTGGATATATTCTTTTCGAAGCAAACTCACTATTACTCTAATATCTCTGAAACTGAACATCACACTTTCTTCGGCCATTCCTATTTTTATTCATTATTGTTATTAAAATATTCAGTACAGAAATTTTAAAATTTACCACCCATTTATTTAATTAATTGATTATTTAAAACAAATATTTATTGTTAAAAAATCATATTTTACAATTCTTTATAGTAAAGCTGCAAAATTTATTTGTACTACTGAAAATTACGGCATAAATTAATTAGCTTCAGAAACTGCCAAAAACATATTTTCGCATTAGGCAAAGCTACAATAATATAAAATATTAATGACTGGAGTACTGATAAAAAATAAATGTTTAAACTAGTTGTAATGTCAACTGATAAAAGGCTTGTGGTTTTAAAAATCATATTTATTAGTGAAAAAGTAAAATAGTTAAAATTATGTTTTATCAACAATCCATAAAGAAAATTAAACCACTACAACCAATGCTTTCAATAATAAATTTTACTGCAAAATTTTTAATGAAAAAATAAAACCTTCAATGAACAACAATGAAGTTAAAGATATATTTGTATTCTAAAACCTCACAAATATTTATTATATGATAAAAATTCAAATAATATATTACTTGATGTATTTAGTCTTCCAAAATTTTCCTATTTTAGCATTTTAATAAATGTAATATTAAAATAATATTATAATAATCATAGAAAATATTTGCTTTGAAAATAAAAATTATATAGTATGTTTTAATAGGTTTTATTATTATTATGACAACCAAATGCATTTTATTGCACTTTTTGCATTATTTTATTTAGTGCAAAAAATGCAAATTATAAATATAATTTTGTTTAAATAATAAATAATAAAAAATAAGATTTTAAATGATTCCACGTGATAATTATTGATTTATTAATAGTAATTTATTATAATTAATTATTAAGTAATTTAAAAATATTTTTTTGATATATTTTAATTTATGTTATTATGGAATTTAAAATTAAATACAATACTCCAATATTATAAATATACATCAACTTCAATTAAAACCGAAAGAAGTTTTTCAATGCTAAAAGCCATTCTTTATCCTCATAGACTTTTTAACCAGAAAATCCAGGGAATTATAGTATTTTCTATTTTAACGGATTGAATCACCTGTACAGTTGAATGACGTGTTGTAATCCATATCTAATTTTTAATAAAAAATTCTTTCTAAAATAGGTTTTGAGATTTTTTGCAATATTTTTACACAGTGATTATTTTTTTGCATTTTTTTGGTTGCACTAATTATTAAACATATACATAAATAACGTTAATTTTTCTTATAAATAAATATGATGTGAGTATTGCAATTGTTCTGCCACTTCTATTTTCTGGTATTTTGTGAGGACTTGTAAAATAAATCCGCTTTTAATCAGTAGTGGTTAATCGTATAGACCATTGTCACCATTAAATTTTTTGAACCAGATTTGGGCTATACGAATGAAGACCACATCTTCATTTCCCAGTTTGCATTTGTTTTCTGGTAGATTCACTTGTTTTGAATTGTTGCTTCCAATAATGTCGAAGCAGAATTTAGATTTTTTCCCTTTTTATTTCAGCTAAAATAAAAGACGGTATTAGATTTGTATAACATAAATGAATTAACCTAATGTTAGAATATATTTTAAGTTTCAAATTGATATATAAATTGATAAATAAATTGACATATTCAAATTTTTTATCAACTAAAAAAATTAATTTGAACTACTTAAACAAAAGAAGGAAATTACTTATGAATCACCCTGATATTTCTACAGTAAATCTACAGTATCCTGATTGCAAAAATATTATTTATTTACTTTATTTCAGAAATATTTTTTTATCGATGGAAATTTTATTGAAACCTCATTTCTTCTTTATAAATAAAAAAAATATAAATAAATATATAAAAATAAAATAATATGATTTAATTCAAGAAATGCATAATTTATTTCCTTTTATGTTTTATATTTTATAAAAATCTAAAATATTGTACATAATTCGGAATTTTATTTGTTATTTTTGGCTTTATTGTTTTAACTAATTAATATTTAACGACATGATTTAACTGATAAGTAATAGATTTAATCAGTTGTCCATTTTGTTAATACTTTTTGATAATAAAATTAAGAAATATAAAAATTATAATAGAAGGTTTATTATTAAATTTTTCGATATTGAATATGAATATCAAAATTGGACATTATTTTCCGACCATCTTAATATAAGCTTTTACAGTGAAATAGTTATAAATCTTTAACTGATGATAAAATTAATTGGAATACTTTTAAAATTATAGTTTAATATAGATTTTAGTAAAGAGCATGTTTATTATTTATACTCTTCTAGTTTAAGAGCGGTGGCAGCACTACAGTCAGAACAATAATATCCGTACCGCAATATGAATAAAAAAATTCGATCTGGAGGACAAGTCAAATTCTGGGTCGTCAGTTTTAGTAGATGACGTGCAGATATCGAAATAAATCTCCCGTCAATTGACGTATGATTTGCCAAACACATCAGAAAACAATTTTTAATCAATTGGAATCTATAGGAAAAATCTTCAAATTCAGAGCTTGTATTTCGCACAAACTGACAAATGGGAATAGGATTCAAGGAGCAACAAACTGTGTTGTATTACTCTCCAAAAAATACAACAAACACATTTTTTATCGCTTGATAACAGGTTGATAAATGGGTCTTGAATATCAACAACAAAAGAGATAGGCAACGGTTAAGTCCAAATTAGTCGATTAAAATATCCAAATTAAGTCGTCTTTGAAACATGGTAGTCATCCTAAAAAGCTTATTTGTCTGGTATGTTGGACAACAATGGAATTTTAATTTGAATTTTATTTGATAAGAATTTTACTATTAATGGCAAACTGAATGCTAGACATTTATACCGACTAATTCAAAATATCAAGTGAGCTTTAATCAGTAGTAAAGATGGAAAGTCTTACCACATCTTCCTGGGCTGCACCATCGGATTATTATTTATTCAGAGCTCTCCAAAATCATTTGAATGAACAAGAGGTACAAAATAAGGAAGACACCTAACAGAGACATGGACCTTTTTTGTCTTAAAAACACCGGAATTTTTTTCCAAATGCATTGAAGCTCTAATCCAGACATGATCTTGAGTTACTCAATCCGATTGAGTATACATCATTGATTGACATTCAAGAACCTTATTATTGTATTGTTATTAATAAATAATTATAGATATATTTTAAAAACGAAATTACTTATTCCTTGACTCGATATTTATAACTTCTTAATTATTGATCATAATATTGAAATGCGAAAACTTTTGTTTGATTATCAAAAATTTTAAAAATATTAATGATTTATTTCTTTATTCAGACCTTTTAGAAACAGCTAATTTTTCAAGGGACGGACCTGAGAAAATAGAAAACGTGGTTAACTGGTTAGTACTTACCAGACGTTATTTAGCAATTCGTAAAATTAATGACGAAGAGGAATCGTTGACATCTGATAACCTGGTGGAAAAGGATGAATGAAAATAATGACAACTTTTAATAACTGTTTAACATGAAGAATATATTATCTTTATTAATAAAACTTCATTTATTTTATACTTAAATCTTACTTTTAATTTTTAATAATTTATTTTTAATTTAGTATTTAATAAATTTATATGTACTTTAAAATCCCGAGTATAAACTGCAGCACGTATTAGCTGCACCATTTACGTTGAAAACACATGATTTTAAAATCAGCAGCATATCATTAAAAAAAATTTCACCGTGACAATAACAATTTTGTTTTAATCGTTTATATTGCTTACATTGTTTATTGCACTGTTTTGAATCCTAAGATTAAAATGGATAACGATTCTGAACAAAAACAAAAGAAACAACGAAGATCTTTTAGTTCAGCAAAGAAAAATAAATTATTGAATTAGCTTGTCAGTTAGGAAACATACGGGAGGTTGCAAGACGATATGATATTAATGAAACTGTTATT
>JBBMKC010228006.1:0-11726 GCA_037834085.1 Bipalium vagum | reverse complement strand
TAAGAATAATAATAATAATAATAATAATAAATAATAATAAAAGATATTTAAAATAATTTTAATTTCTTGGAAAAAGAATAAATTGTAGATACTTTATTTGCCTTTCTCTTAAATAATTACATTATATCTTGTAAATTCTTTATTTAAAGGTAGTCGATAAAAGCTTAAAATATATAATTTTAAATGATTATATAAATAATAAATCAATTATTTATTGATTTCTTCAAAAACAAATATCAAATCTGATTTTGAAAAAATATTTTTAAAGAATGGTTTTAATTTCTTTCGAAAAAAATATTTTTATAATGAAATTTTCTTTCATATAAATTAGAAGCAAAATCATTTAAAATAACACGAGTTTATTTTTTATTGGTACGTTTATAAATAAATTAATACTTGTATTTTAATTTTACGTTAGTATTATAAAAATAACGTTCCTTAAGATAAGTGTTAATATCTAGAAATATAAATAACCAAATTTAATGCTCAATCTGACTTCAAAATATCTATTAACTGTGTACGCTTCGCGGAAAATAATAAAAATGAATTTTAAATTATATTTATGAACTAATGAACACAAATAATGTCAAGGTGATAGAATCAACACAAGTAAAACAAATTGTCTGATAACACAGTCCAAAATCCTGGATAACTCGAATAGTATCACAAATAGTCTTGCTTATCGATTGACGTTTATCAATTATCAAAATTCTTGAAAATTCTACAGGGAAATACTACGAGAGGGACAATTGAAGGCTAAAATATTATCAATATAATAATTTTATCACTATCAATTTTATTTTGTTTATTTATTTCTCATTACAATAAGTTATTTTAATGGAAGTTTCATTATAATAGAAATTACGTTTTATCTCATTAACAATTATGGGTTCTATACAACAAATAAAAGTTAATTGATTCTATTTATCTGGATTTTAATTAATTGTATAAATACTTAATTTATTCAAAGGTTGATTCGGGTGCCTTGTAATATTAGAACATAATTCCATTGTTTTTAAATAATAATTTTTATAATAATGATACAAATAAAAAAGAATGTGTTATATTTTACATTTGAAAAATTAATTTAATATATAAACAAGAAAACAATCAGAACATAAACATAAGCCGAAATTTAAAATT
The DNA here is from genome assembly GCA_037834085.1 of Bipalium vagum. Lineage (NCBI taxonomy): Eukaryota > Metazoa > Platyhelminthes > Tricladida > Geoplanidae > Bipalium > Bipalium vagum. Next base: position 10,583 of record JBBMKC010228006.1, on the reverse strand, counting down.
AAGTGTGTGGTATTACTAATGAAAATTGTTTTCCATTTTTTCCATAAAGTAGGAAATGTTTGTTAATTATCAATTTTGTCATTCGAACTTGAATGTTTTTGTTGGGTTAGCATAGGGCACCCCCTCTTCGCTTTTGGATTAATCTTTGAATTATTCTTTAAAGACCACTAAAGGGTCTAGGATAAGTTAATAATAATAATAATAATAATAATAATAATAATAATAATAATAATAATAATAATAATAATAATAATAATTAAACACTTAATAATTGTTTTTCAAAGAAAATTGTACATATTAAAACAAAGAAAATTCTAATTAATAATTAAGCTTAATTGAAAATAAAATTATTAATAAATAAATAATATTTCTTGAATTCTCAATTTCATGACAGTAGAAGAGATTAGGACTCTTATTGTTGGAATACCCACAAAAATTAATATCGATATATTAATTTGCATCAGCTCTCTGGGCTTATTTCTTTTAATACTTATTAAAGGAATTGATAATTTCTTTTACTTTATTGAGAAATCTTTAGAGTTAATTAAAGAAAAGCTGTAGAAATTTAGAAAAAAAATTGTATCAATAGGTATTGTTTCTAAAAGAGTTTGATTCAAAATTTCAACTGCATACATGGATTAGGTTATCATATATAAGACTCAAAGCAATAGCAAACCCTTTTTATCATCAGGTTAAAACCTCTATTTTCCATATAATATCAATTTCGTTCGAGTACTAAGGGTTTCTTAGTTGCACTAAGGGATAATGGTCAATAGGAATCTTTATAAGAGGGCGGAAATACCGTTCATTGTTAATATATTTTTATATATTATAAGGGAAAAAATCACCGATAGAAATCACTATATTATAATAGAGCCAATTCACTATAGACAAACCAGCACCATCAAACTCAATTTAAGGAGATCCATTTGGCTACACTACCGTATTAGCATGAAGAAATCAGGTGCAATTCTCAATTTAGATCAAAGAATGTTATTCTTATTCAAACAATCTTGAATAATACCCTTATGAGCTGAATAAGTGATTGAATAAATATTGCCCAAGGGGTTTTTTCATATTTCTGTTTGGCAAATCTCAATCCGATCTATCAAAATAAAATTGAAAGAGATTTTAAGCTCCTCTTAAAATAACAAGAAGAGTCTCATTGTGCTTCAGTAACAAGTGCTTATCATGTCAACATAAAATAACACTTTACTTTCTTCTCATAGGCCTGGACCGGCGAGCAAATTTGGAATATATTCGATCACTAAAAATTAACGACGAAGATCTCTTGAGAAATATACGCAGGGAGTTTTGATTTTTTTACAGATTGGGTTATCATTAGTTTTACTAACAAAAATTCAAAAAAGCAAAAATTTTTTTATACCATGTTTGAACAAAAAAAATATCAAAGTTATTGTTATACATAGTCTCCATTACAATGTTTAGTTTCCATAGTATAAGGAAAATCTTATGTCGTCATGAATTTTTAATTAATATATATTTATTGTACATTAATTACAAATAAAATTTTAAAGGGTTTGTTTGAATTGACAGATCTTGGTAGAAAGGCAGGTTTTCAAAATTTTGTTAAATAAATGTTTCAAGTTGATTCTAATTGAGCTTACAAGGCTTACATTCACAGATGCCTAACCACTGGGCTGAACGTTAAATATTGTTATATAGCAACCAGATTTCATAACAAGACAATGAAGACATGGCTCGATTTTTCATACTCAAAATAAGTTCTGAGCATATCTCTTCATTTTAACTCATGTGGCTAATTTGTTTTTATAGAACGACACCATTCTGTGTTTGGTTACTTCATCTGATTCGGCCTTTTTTTGAGTCATTTTAAACGTGTTTAAAATTAACTTGATTATAATAAAGCAAAATAGATAATGAAAAGACATTTCATTTTGCTCAATTAAATATTTTCGTTTTTTGTAAATCAAAAAGCTGAAATTATAAAAATAAGCTGCTGCGAATAATTTTCCCACAAGGAAATTTATCACTTATTGATTTTGAAATTTACTTGGATTCCATAAATTTCTGTCTGTAATAATTTTTATAGTTCCTATTGATTTATTCAAAAATTTATTTTTAGATTTCGATTATTAAAACCTATTTAAGCTTAAAAAGTGAAATATACGAATAATTTTTCCATCATTGTTCAGTAAATTAGCTAAAACCGTGAACAAAAATTTATGAAAATAATGGAGCACACGAATTCCTTATTTTTTAGAAGAGAAATCCAATTTTAATACTTAAGTTTACTTTCCGGGGGGACTTATGGGACACCCTGTAGAATAAACAGGAACAAATACTGTTTTAATCTTTAATTGTTGATGAAACCTCATTTACTTTTGATAAATTCTGCAAGTCTTGCTGGGTTGGAACGGGTTCGATTAGATAACCATTGTTTTGGGATCTGATCGTGCAGGAGAATTCAGGAATCTCATTCTTAAAACACTGTTCATATATTAATGATTTTTTGACATTTAATATCTTTAATACCAGTCAGAGAAGACTCCCCAAATAGTAACACTGACAGAATGTTTAACTGTAGGGGAAAAATATATTTTATTTGAATAGGAAATTTCCATCATCGTACAGCAGTAGTGTTTTGAGAATGGTGATTCATGGATCTTCATTCACTATGGTACTCCATGCCACGGAAGTCAAAGGGTGAAAGATTGGTTTCGATAAAGGATGTCATATGCTAGACTTTCTTCCACAAATCCGGGTTTTAATTCAATAGAAAATCTATGGTTTCTATTGAATAGTCTCTAAAGAAGGCCATCATCTATAATGTAGATCCATTGAAGCTACATATCTTGGAATCTTTATGTAATTACATTCCAAAACAATGATTTTCAAATCTTGCCAGTTCCATGCCACAAGATTTGTGGAAGTCATCAGAGCTAAAGGAGGTTCCATCAATTATAAGAAACTAAAATAGTATTTATTAATATTTATTCTATTGTGATTGGATTTCTATTCTAAAAAATAAGGAATTCGTTTGGCCTAATAGATCTTTTTATCTTCATAATTCTTCACGATAATCAATAAATAAGGGAGGACACATCCTCCAAACCATCCATTTCCATCTAAATAATCAACATCAATAACAAAATTCCTGTTGACGAGGAAAAGTAATTTCAGGTCGAATTCCAATGAATATTTTATTTATAACATTTATTTTTTTATTAAGAAAAAATTATATTTAAAAAAAAAGAATTATAAAATGAAATAAATGTTAAAATATTTTCGCTCATCTCATCGGATTACATGACGACCGTAATTATTGCAATTTCAAATAAAGTTGTTTCAGTCTCACATGTTGATTATCCCTGGCAATTAATTCCCCATTCTATCTTCATAAGTGTAACGACCAGACCATCGATATACTCTGTACGAATACTTTACAAAATAAAATTCACAATATTTGTTTAAAACAAAAAATTACACATTAAGAAAAAAAAGAAATGCGTTTGGAATAAAATTATTTAATGAGAAATATATGATGAAAATTTATAAATAAAATATCATAAAATGGTAAAATTATCCAATAAAAAACGAGCATCACCCTCCGTACTGCGTTTGCCTCGGCCATAAGCGTTGAGAACGACAATGGGAATTTAATTTTTATAATTAATCATAGACATAAACGTCGAAGCTATTGTTATATTTTATAGCCCGTCCGAATTACAATTAAAGTTCCGACCCATTTAATCATTTTTGAACTCACCAAACAAGTTCGATAGTGTAAAATGATCTGTCAGAATGGAATCATTTTTAATTAGACTTAATTAAATATTCAGATTGAAAGATTACAGAAAAACTGATTGATGAATTAATTTTCTGATTTTCAGACCCACATAAAAACCATTATGGAATAATAAAAGTAAATAATAGTCCTAATTTTCATTTTCGTTCGAAATTACAATTTTTTCTTTCTTTATTTAATTAATTTTTAAATAAAAAATATTTCTCATTATTTTTGTTTTAATTTATTAATTCACAATGACATTGTTTTTTGTTCAAAAAAGAGCTGACACTAAATTAAAACAAACATTTTATTCATGTTTCATATTTGGCTTTATTGATTAGCTTATTTACGATATTAATGTGCTTTTTAATTTTAAAAAGTTTTTAATCAATTATTATTTAATAAAATTGTTTTAATAAAGTTTTTTTTGATTAAAATATAATCTCATTGAAATAATAAATATTTTTTTTTTAAAAAAAAATAATTTAAGTGATATTTTCTATACATCATACAATTTTCATATGAATAGGATCTAATTTCTTTTTAAAAATTTCATTTTATAAAGAAAATATTTTTAAAAAATTCTACACTATATTATAAAAATATTTATTTTTAATTTATGAATAATCGAGAAAAACTAAATTTTTCATATTGATTTACTCTTTCTGAAAGAATTTTTCTTCATTAAAATTTTCATATACATTTTTCGATTGTGTCAATTAAATATTAATTAATAATAATTAATTAATGTTCTTTACAATGATTGAAATATCTTTTTTCAACAACGACAAATGTTTTTTGCACGAGAACCTTTGACATCATTTTATAATGAATCATTGTAGGCTGAATTGTTCAAAGTTTCAAGATACAGTTTTCTCCCAGAATCGATAGAGAAATTAGAAAAGCAGGGTATGTTAAAAGAAGATCAGTTGAAAATATTCGAAGCATACGAATACTTAGAGAGGCTTGCAGAAGAAAAATTAACTGCAAGTCTTGGAAAAAATTCTGATGCCAAAGAATTGGTATCTGAAAAAAAATCCAAAAATTCTACATAAGACTCAGTATGTACCTTTAGTGTTTGTTGACGTTGAACCATCTTTTTCTCAGCATAAATTAATGTTATCTGTTCGTAGACAGAATTTGACAATGGAGAATATACAATATTTGAATGTTATTGCATATAATTAATTCTTGTTTTATTAGTTTTTGTTTTAATTTGTGTTACTCATAATGTTACCCACAAAACCTAGCACTTAGTTATGCACATAATTCACGAGCACGGTCTCTAACAATGACAAGCCTGCCTTCGATAAAATACCAACACTAGTGATCAAGATTTACAGGAGATTTACAAAATTAAAATAATTTTAAATAAAACAAGGTGTACTAAGAAATTGAACTGCTCCATGTTATTAAAAGATGTCATAATTAAATATATTATTATAATAAAAAAAATACAGAGAATGAATTCTGGCCCTTTACATCTTTGGTTTGTCCTTTGAGAGAACGAAAATTAAATTCCATTAATCCATTTTATATATATTCAATTCTGTGGATAACAAATTTACAAAGTTGCAGAGCTGCTGGAGAAAAAGTAAATCAAGGATGCCAGAATAATACCCGATTTCCAGGTGAAGGATATAATCGCATTTTTACCGAGATAAATAAAATAAAAAAATAATAGGATAAAAATATATTTCAGGACGTATTCCAGTACGAAATTAAAAAAAAGAAATGAGTCCATTAATCTCCAGATCAAATTGTTCGCAAATGATAATAATAGAAATTTTAAATGGAAAAAATAACATTATTACACCGAAAGATTGAATACGAATATAAAAGTGTAAGGAGGACCTATGAGATATTATGAATTTTTTAAAAGATATTATCATAATATTTAAAATTGTAAAAAAAGAAAAAAATAACTAAGATATGAATGAATATATGATATAAAAAATTCAAGTGTCGAAAAAGAGATTAATTATTTTCAATAAAAGCGTGGCACTTGGCATTTTAATGAATTGCATCGGAATTATTGTATCTGTTTTTGTAAGCTGATCGTTTAAATAGCTAAATAATTCACGAATGATAAGAAGGTTTCATATTACAGTTAGAAGAAGAAAGACGTTTCATCTTAAATTACCAAAGGTTTTGTAAAATATCATTTCACTATGTTACGGACATGAAATACGTGGTGTGAGCAATGCTTCCGGCATCGTCAAAGCGGCAGTAGACAACATCGAAGCATCAACTAATGTGAAGACAGAAACTTTCATGTCTTGATCGTTAGAGACAGATTCATACCTATCACAAAAATAACATAAATTAGGAAATTAACCTCAGAAAAAGTACTCTTCAGCACTACTTAGTGAAGATTGATTTGTATTGGTCTGCAGTTATTACGTCATAATGAAATCATATTAAAGCGATTGACACTTAACAGTGATACGTTGAAGTAGTGAACGATAAAATGTTTGTTTCATGTTACCTAATCACAAGGGAGTTACACATGGAATTATGTTATGGGGTTCGACATGCTTTATGTTTTGTTAACGTCTGTAAACACTTCTTTGTATTTGCTCATTTTTTCATGAACATTAATCAAAATTATACCTTGGTTCGAGAAAAACTTTCCAAGATCATTTTTTCGTGTTCGCAAACTTTGGATTATACTTCGTAGATAAATTATAGAGGCACAATTTTTTTGATTTCTCTCTGGATCATAATTATAAATCCATGTTTCAACAATTCTCCGGTCCATGTACCTTCTATGATTGTAATCATTATTGGTTTCTTGTGATTTCTAACAGAATTCTTCGTATAATCCAGTTTCCTTATCCGACTTGTTAATACTTTTCTTTTGTCCAGGGTTTATTTTAACAATAAGGTTTTGGTAAAAAAAACTTGACTGTCTTTGTAAATGCAACGGGGAGTTTAACCTTCCTTCTGACTTGGGTCTGAGGAAGTGATACTTTAATTTCATTGTCAAAGTCGAAATTGCTCCCAATTAAAACAAGTTTATTTCCCTGAACCAACTGTGAAAAATAAATTAAAATGAAATTCCAATTATAAATTTACTAAAGTTTATTAATAAATGGTAATTTCCAAAGCAACTTCAGAATTATGTTTGGGAAAATTATATTTGATCTTCATTCATGCGAAAATCACATCTTAATAAAACAAAAAATAAATTTATTTTTATATGGAAATACTATTTCTCAATCTTTCACAATTATTTATCATAAAATGAGAAACAATTTCCATGGTAATTATCTAAAATTCTAAAAATTAATTTTAGGAAAAATTAATTAAGTAGTGTATGTGAGATAGATTGAAAATTAGTCGAGGGAAGAAGCTCGGCGGTCAATGTAGGCTATGAGCATGTGAAAAGGCTTGCAAAAATCATACATGAGCTGAAAACGATCGCTGATAGCATTCTCTATCCTTAGCAGAAATTGAATGCATATCAATGCATTCACTCGTCTTCATTCACTCTATAATAATCTTTGCCTTTCGGAACAATTACATCACTTTTAATGAAATGACACAAGGAGAAAATGCAATAGAGTCGAATATTCGGCGTCTGTTGAAAAGTATCCTTGGTCTTGGTATTTGGTCATCGATAAAATACATGTAAACACCGAAATCTCATGGTGGATCAGGTATTGCTTCTATTGCTGATGAATACTTAGTGCAGTCCATCGCAAATGTGTTCCAACTTTTTAACTCTTCCAACGGAATCATCATAAACATCTGAATTTCTTCGCTAATTTCTGTTACTTCAAATCCAGGTTTGGGCAAGAAAGTTTCAATAGAATAGGCTTTTGAATGGCTGAATCAAGGAGATGTTCCATTTTTTCCAAATTGCTGGTTGAAAAAGACAAGTTCGACCATTAATCAAATGAAATCACAACATAAAATAACAATCAGATTCGAAAACGGCATTTGCTTGAAGTACTTCCAACATCTCTATTCAAGCTGTCAGAACCAAGGGATCATTAAACCCAAAGACTCAAAGGTATTATCCAAAAACCTACACAATCTCGTGAAAAACGCATAGAACAACAGCTGGAATTCTCAATCCAGTGCAGGTCGCTTCTCTTCGTCAATCGGTCAGTCGACGCTTTTAATAGCGCCAATTTTCAACGGTGAAATATCAATTGTCGCTAGTACTTCATCCACTTTTCAGATTAATCCAGCTATCCAATTTCCGACAACTTAGACGAAGAAATTGATCTGGATAAATGAACAGATGAATTTATATAAACAAAACTTTTAGAAAATCGTTCGGATCCTGGTATCTCCGATTAATTTTCATCTAACAGTTAAATAAAATTAAATTCTGACCTTAAAAATTATTATTTTGATTATTTTATATTTATTAATTAAATAATTCATAATATAATAATTTTATATATTAAAGTAAAACAATAAAGTTAAAATTCTCAAGTAATTTAGAAACTTATTGGACTTTCTTGTAGGTTACCATGGATTTATTTAATATAATGTGCGATAATATTGAATATCAATATCCAGTTATATCACCGAATAGTTCAACAATAACGAATTTTTTATGGTGACAAGTTCCATTATATTTAAACTGTTATATGTTGAACAAGAATTTTCCGGATGATGAACAAGTTTTTTCTGTTAAGAAGAGTGGAAATTTTCAGAAATTAATGAAGAGACAAAAATGGAACAATTATTAATATTAAGTAGGAAGGTAACTAAGGAGAAACTGTCTACGTTTAATATATCCATCAGTACTTTGTGGATCATATTAGAGCAAAGAAAATCAAAATTGGTAAATGGATTTGCTTTAATTTTATTAATGAAACTAAACGATTTATGTATAATAATTGGTGGATAAAATCTGTATACTAGTTGCGATTGGTCCAATGTTTCTTGAACAGAATATAATTGAAGAAATTAATTTCGAGTGCAAGTGGGATCTATTTTAACTATTAGGCTAATTCGCGCCATATAAGGGATGAGGAAGCTTAAATAAATTTTTATTTAATCATTATTATCAATATACTTGTTTGTTTAAATTGCTCAATATTCGCATATTAATTGAAATAATACTTTTAATTATAGAATAGTAGAATATGGAAAAATCAATAAGTCGTTAAGAACAACGTTTATTTAAATTTTTTTACTTTAAAAGGTACAGCTAGGTTGCTACTGAAAAAAAATAAAGAATGTCTTGAGTGACAATTACATTTCAAAGAAAACTATCGAAAATTATTTCAAAAGTTAAAGAAAAAAAAAATTCGAATCGAGTAGGTTAAACAGGTTTTGACAGAAAATCGTCAGTCAAGCACTTAAATTATGTCTCATTATCTCAATCTCAATATATCATTTTTTAAAAGACGACTTAGGAATAACCTAAAAGTAGATCGTTATGTTCCACACGATTTGGACAAAAACCAACAACAAAACAGAATTCAGGCGTGGTCTGCTAACAATGTAAATATAAATCATTTATTATTGATATTTATCACTGGTTCTCTTGAAGCAATAATTTAGTTAGCAATTCGAAACTAAGAGATGTTTTGTTTCTGAATCACAATTTTGCTTGTAAATTGGTCCACAGTACACCAAAGTCGTTACACAGATTATTGGCATTGATAATAACTGAAATAATCTTGTAATACATGGTGCGCGTAAAGTCCTTGGACTTTGTAAACGATTATTTAAAGACGAGAATTCATCAAAAACAAAAAGGTTTTATTATAATTACATAAAAAAAATAGTCCAAGGACTTAATGCGCACCCTGTATTAATGTTTACACACATGAGATTGGGCTGATTCTAAACAGTAACTATTTGAGTTTGACTATTTGCAAAATCTTTTAATTTTGACACGTGGACGAGCATGAGAATTTGAAGGAGAATTTTTGGAATCAGTTAATTCTATTGCACACTGATGAATTGAAGAAAAGTATTGATGACGTCTGTGTTGAAGTAAACAAACCAATGTTGATCATTGTAGTGGAAAATTGCATTTCTCGTTTCATGTTATACAGAGACAAAAAAGAAATCATTTTGAACACGCTTTATGACAACATAAACTTTAGTTATTGATAATCGAAATAAACATATTAAATGATTGTCACTTCAATTTTTTTAAAATATTGACAAATTGTTAAAATTATGAATGGAATTATCGAGAACCCTGTATATCTACATTTATTTTGTTCATGAAAATTGTAACATTTATAATAAATTTTATTTAAAAAGAACTATTAAAAATGTTTAAGCAATTTTATTGATTTGATAAACAATTTTAATTTCGTGAAAATATTTAAATAATATATAAAATGTAATTTTATCCAATCACATTTCATTAAACTTTTTAATGCGGTATGCATATGGACCCTTTTGTATCTGCAAATATTTTCATTTTAAAAATTGTAGAATGCTTCTGTATGTTGTTTCCCATCGAGGCCTCACATTTTCCCAACAGTTAAGACGTAGACATTTCCTGATTAGAAGACCTTTAAGCTCATGCCTGAAATATGAAAGTTGATAATTGCAATTGCTTCTCTTAATCTACAAATGGTCCTTAAATTGCAAAAATAATGATTATCTTTCCATTAAATTCAATTCCCCATTTTGATTTCCATAAAAAAATATTTTTGAATTTTTGATATTAAAATGAAGAGAAATTTCTTATAATGAAATAATAATAATAATAATAATAATAATAATAATAATAATCAATAATAAAAATAAATAATAATAATAATAATGATAATAATAATAATAATAATAATAATAATAATAATAATAATAATAATAATAATAA
>JBBMKC010227995.1:0-11726 GCA_037834085.1 Bipalium vagum | reverse complement strand
ATAGTATTATATCATAGAGACTCATAGGCACTTTTGTGCGTTAACGCTGATAAAATTTTTATGTGCTTTAGGGTTAACTGGAAAATTATGAATAGACTTATCGAACAACCTTTATCTTAAGAATTGTTTCCATAGGATTTGTTTATTCTTGTTTGTTTTTTTTCTTGGTGTTTCTTCTTCACTCTTTTTTCTCTCTCAGCAAGAATAATGAAAAAATATATTTTTATAAATAATTATTTTTGTTTTGGGTTGGTCCAGATTATAATTTATTTCAATTTCGTCAAGAAAATATGTGCAGAGTATTAGAAACATTAGAAAAAATTGCAAGTCATATCCGGAACCTAGAGGACAAAGAATAATGAAAAAAAGTGTTTAGATAAAAAGATTAGTAAAATTGAATACCAATAATTTTCTGACTATTATTCTATTACATAATTCAAAAAGGTCATCTTTATTATTAAAATTTCACCTTGAATCAGTAGTGATAGCTACTGATGTAATAGGAACTTCACAGGGCTGATAGGTGTAAACCAGTTCAAGATTGTGGCATCTTCTTACTTTGATGCTGCCATCATCAGAAGCAAGAATAACATAGTCACCTTCTTTGGATAATGTCATTGCGGAAACAACTGGAGAGTTTGGAAAATTTCGGTACATAGGATCATTTGGATCAATATATGTTTTTAATGGAGAGTTCTCGTTGGAATTTGACAGAACACCGATCAGTTTACCATTTATTGTATAGAGAAGAACAATCGAGGGTTTAGATTGTAATAAAATATAACCTTCTCTGGAAATAGAAATCCTAATAGAATCAAAATGACAAGAAGAAAAAAGAAGAGTTCTCATTAATTCTCCTTGAAATGTATGAATAAGGCATCTTGAATCTGGACTCAAAAGAGTGATCATGAAAAGATTCATTATATATCAAATAAAACCTTTAGATGCACTGACAATTATTCCCAGTTCACCGGATATTTGCACGCAAACAATTTCGGCTTGGTATCCTGTTATGGTCAGCCGTGGCTGTGCTGATGTCCTACCTAAAACATTTATTTATTATTATGATATTTACTATTATTTCATAAAATCGGGAATTATTAAAGTTATTAAATATTAACATTAAATATCATAATAATGATAATAGTAAAAATTAATTAATTATTTATTTTTCAAGGACACAATTAGAATTAAAGATAATCTAAAAATGAAAGACCGCATTAGAGAAACTGGAATTTATTTTAAATAAATAAAAAAAATATACACGTATATCACATATAACACAATAGATTCTTGTACAGAAATTATGATATTCTTTTTACATCCTGGGTAATCATGAATAATTCCTTATTGATCACATTTACGGGCGCGGAAAGATTTTTCAAAAAATACTTGTTTTCTTTTTAAATAATATTCTTTTAATTACAAATGACTAATTAACTAATTTAATTAAAATTACGTTACGTAAATGACAAGTTGAATTACAGTTAATATCCCCTAACACTGCTTGCTGCCGATTTCCCCAAAGCCACAGCATTACGGTGCAATCTTTACTTCCTGTGGCTAAGTAGCAGTCTTGATTAACTCCAGATTCTGAGCGAGCTAGGCAAACCACAACTCCAAAATGCCCATATACAACTTGTAAAAGCCGCCCTGATATTATTTACAATTATTTTTTTTATTGAATAATTACAATTTTTACCAGTTTCCACAGAAAATACTCTGAATGATTTATCCCAAAACCCACAGGCAAAGACTACTTTATTATCTGGTGTGGTCACAAATTGCAAACTATGTGGTCGAATACAAGGATCAAATCCATCCCCAAGACTACGTTTGGACATTAATGATGGTTGACCTATATCTGAATTGAGAATTGTTACGAAATTTTTTTAATATTTTACTTAATAACGGGTCCAATGATAAAGGCATCTGAGCATTGGAAGGCACATAATTATGTGTTTTACTATCGGAACTTAGTTCAAGATTTGAAAGGCGATAGGTGGCAAGTGCTGGTTGGATGTTACTTGATTGCGAACCCCTTGTGGAAGGAGATATGGCCAGGGACAAGGCCCCAGTAATAGAATTTGATAAAGATGCTTGGGAAGAAGCTGATCAAGAGAAAATTATTTCATAGATAATCTCTACTTTAAAAAATATAAGTGTTTTAAAATTGTAACTGAGAGAATATAATAATAATAATAATAATAATAATAATAATAATAATAATAATAATAACAATAATAATAAATAATTAAAATTTAAGTAAAATTAATAATTTAATAATGTTAGTTATCATAATCATTTTTAAATCAATAATCACATAATCACATTTTAAAATTAAATTAAATCAATAATAAACAAATTATTGAGTTGAAGCTTTTTGATGTTAATAATAAACACAGAATCGAACAGATTGACAACTTAATCGTTATTGTTATGTATTAACAAAGTAACTGAAGCTACGAAATTGATTGGATTCCTAAGGAAAACCAAAACCAATACCAAAACACTTCAATGAAATCTTTCGAAAATGAAATGGGCTTGAAGGACGATTATCATTCATTAAAAGATATCAAAGCTTTTTAGAAAACACCAAACATTTCAATGGAGACAGATTTCATTGATGTTATAAAGAAATGGCTTACGTACTCTTTCGTCGGCATAAGTCTGAAGATGTAAATTATATAAAAATTATCTTTATAAATATGATATGATAATAAATAATTGTTACCGGCAGCTGAGCTGTTCCATTTGTTGACTCCATATACATAATTAGCAGAGATCGTCAGAACAGCAGAAAGACAATATTGGAAATGAATATTGGCTGCCATCCACACAATAGGAGAATTACTGACAAATTTAAGCATCATCACAAGATCGGTATGGACTGGTGTAAACATTAAAGGACTGACATGGAGTGCCGAATTGCGGGGCGGATGGGGTTCGGTTAACAGCTGACTTGGTGTTTGGCCAAAACTACGAATTTGGTCTTCCAGTGCTTGCTTTAGTACTGGATCTTTAATCTGAAATTTTCGGATTTAAGTGAACAGAATTAAATGTTTCTAATGTGTGACCTGTTTCCAATCGACACTGCCTTCATATGTAAGATAACAAAACACGTTCGTTGCACGTACAGCTTCAGGACCTCGTTGCTTGTATCCAAATATCAAATCTATCCAATGATGGAGCTGACAAGAAACCAATTCAGATTCAAGAGCCTAAATGTTTACAAAATTACTTTTTGTTTTAATCAATATTTCGGTATAATAATTATACGCAAAAATGAAAAATTATAAAAATAATTGAGTATTATTTTTCATCATTAATCAAATATTGTCACCTATTTTTATGTTTAATAAAGGAAATTTATTTTAGTTGGGGTTATTTATTTATTTTTATTTATTATTTTTCAATTTTAAAATTCATTTAAATTATTAAATTCACTTAGAATAAGGAAAAATTACACAATATAAAATAATAAAAATAAAATATTTTCTAAAAACTATTTGAACGTTTCCGAAACCAGGAATTAATTTAGAAATGTAATTTTTCAAAAAAAATCAGGAAAAATATAATTTATCGAAATTAATTAATATCCGGTCTGCTTTATTTGCACTCGCAGTTTTTTTTATTATATTTCATGCTTAATAATTGAATGTAAACATAGGTTTTAGACAAAGGAAATTGAGGGAAAATGAAAAAATTATTAACTTTATAAAGCATTGATCAAACTTAGATCAAACCGAAAAAAATATTCTACAATTAAAACAAGACTTTCATACAATTCTGAAGGTAACATCAAATATCCTTAAAGGACTATCCATGGTATGGTTGATGGGAATGTGATATGTTTTAGAAATTATTTTCCTAACGTAATAATTTATCTTTCTCTTAAGGATTCTTAAATTATTTTTTAATATACTTTATTTGAACTCTTCTTGTAGGAAATGTCAAATATATTATTAAAAGAAACTGTACAATTGTTATACAAACGATCATTTATAATTATTATTATTCGACAAGTCAGATCCACACATGTGGCAATATCTCTAAATAAGTTACAACAAGGATTGTTCAACATCGTAATAATTTTATCAGTCAAAAAACGCAATTATTTTCTTGCCAACCTAATAATAATATTTATAATCACATAACTGAGTATCTCCTATCTTCAAATTATTTCCAAATTATCCATAGGAATACATATAACCGTTCATAAAATAAATGTTATACCGATACAAGTGCTAAATAGTTTACATTCTCAATTATTAAAAGATTAAATAAAAATAGAATATATTTAAAGTAATTTCATGAAAAACAACTTGTCTATTGATTCTCACAAAATCCTCTGGCGTTTCAGCCCAATTAGGCAGAACAACATCATCCACGGTTTTCCCATCGCTGGTTTTGCCAAATGTATATCGGTTGATGTTTGTAAACATTTCCGGTAAATAGAAAAATTCTGGAATTAACTCTTTCACATCCGACGTGTTTCTTTGACAATTTTCCCAAGCTTGAGAAATTGAATGAAAAATGCGATCCGTATAGTCAAATTTGCCACCCTAAACATTTTGTTGAATATATTAAAAGTCAGAAAATAAAAGCTGGTTAATTTAGTTGTATCTCTGTAAAGATCATAACATTTAATAAGTACATTAAAACATTAGAGGAAACTAATGAAATAATTTATGTTTAATTTTTTCATAATTAAAGTAAATTGCGTTTATTATTTTTCTTCTTTCATTTAAAAATATAATAATAATTAAGTTGGATTTTTTTTTATAAAGTACAGGGTTAGCCATAAGTGACTTATGTTTTAAATTCTAAAATTTTTGAATATAACTTTTTTTAAGTAAATCAAAATTATACAAAATACTCGTAACAGACAGAGGAATTATATACTATTTATAAAAACGGTTGAATATAAGAACCATTCTTATCTAATAAAAGCTGAAAAAGAACCTTCAAATGTTCAAATGATCTTGCAAGTTCATCATGCAATAACTTCGTAGATTCGAACTTATTAATGAGCTTGCTAATAGTCTGCATGCTAAATGGTTCTTTGTGCAGATTATGTACAGTTTTATACGCTCTCAGTGCAGCTTTGGATGATTGATCATGTTTATAAAATAGCTTAACTATTTCCAATCGAATGACCAGATCAAGTGGCATTATCTAAAAATAAAGGATGTAATAATTTAAATTATTAAATTCCCATTAAATATTCAAACAAAAATTAAATATTTACTCAATTATCTAAAATGGCCTTCAATAAATAATTGATTTAAAAGTTAAATCACTTATGGTGAATCCTGTATAAAAAGGTAATAATAAATACTTTATGGGTAAATGAGAAATAAAAAAATTAAGATTTATTCGATCATCAATACTATTCCATGGTCTTCGTACTCTCCAGATCTCTCCATTACAGAGAATTTGTTGGATGCACTTGGGAGGAGATTGCAAACTGAATGTGCGGAACTACCTGCCTCCCTGGAATCTTAAAAAAATCACCTGAAAGAACAGTGGAAATTAATTTTTTTGAAACAGTTAAGTATATTTTTGACAGTATGCCACACCGAATAGCGGAACGTGTTGATAAAAAATAGTGAAATTTTATCAATAAATATTTTTTTAATATTTATGTTTTTTTTAACAAGGTTAACTAATAAAAATTGTAATTTTCAAATTATTGTTTTTTAATTACTTTTTTAAGTGAGAAGGGGGTACAAAGTATACTACTAAAAATAATAAATGTTGCTAAAATAAAGAGACAAAGATAGAAAAACATAATTATAATGTGCAAAAAATGTTTAATAAAATAACGAAAATAATAAAATAAAATATATTAATTTAAGTGAAAGTATGATAATTAATAAATTGATGAAATCAAAATTGTTCATACTTATTCTAAAGAGAATTCTTAAAAGTATAAATAAAAAAGTAAGATAAAATCTTCTAGAACATAAGATACCTGTAGATTAAGAAGAAACGTTGTGTATGGCTCTAGGCGGATCAAATAGTTCAAAACAAATGCCATAGTGCTGTAATGTGTTCCGTAATGAAAGGCTGACTGGCTGTCATCGCTCCAATTTTTATATCTATTGTCAAAAAATTTCTTTCGAGAGGGATTTAAAGCACCGACTGGACTTGAGAGATCTCTATAGTTTGATGGAGAGCTCAGATCTATAGTTGAAGATTCGTAATTGGCAATAACCCAAGGAAAAATAGGATATTGATTGAGATCATTATAAGTTCGTCCAGCAACAGTATTTAGGTACATTAAATAATCGAAATTTGATATTTCTCTTTGCTTCCATCTCTGTGTCATATTGGACAATTTGAATATTTGTCTTGGAGATGCAAGACTCGATTCTCGATGCTGACTTACACCATACTTGAGTCCAATGCCTACAGGTGGTAGAGCATAAACCACTTTTTTCACAGTTTCCTGATCAGGAAATGAAAACATAACAGTAGCTTAAAATAGCTACTAAAAAACTAAAGATTTTTTTTAGTAAACCTTACTTCTTTTTGTGACAAATATTTCTAAGCCAATATTCTCATGTAAATATTTTCGACTAAAGATCGCTCGGATTTCAGAAAAATGCCATTTTCCATGTACCTGATTTATGTAACGAAGAACCTATAATATTACAATAATTACTTCTAATTATTTGACTATATATATGTATATGCAAAAATTATGAAAGCATTATAAAAAAGTGTTGATAATGACAAAAAATATTTATAGAGAAATGAAAATTGGCTTTGAAAAAATCAATATCTATATGTTTATATATTTGTTCAAATCAATCCAAGAAGCATTTATTCCAATCTAAAACAGGTATGTTCAAAATATTGGATCTGGATTTCTGTATAACCTCTTTAGGATATGAAAAAACCAGTGAATGATAGACAACGCAACGAAGAAGAAAACGAGGTCTAAGAAATAGATTTGTTATTAATTCGGTAATCTTTGAATTGATAATAATTTGATAACTGGATTCTGCTACAAAATAGGCTGCAATTTTTGGAAATATTATTAAAACAAATTATTTTCATATTACACGAATCTTTTTCTATATAATATTTTGATTTATAAAACTTTTTAATTCATGTTAGCCGAATATCCATATTAGACGAATTCATATTCAGATGAAAACTTTCATGAGACTTAAGTATAGATTTAATTCGGGACTTTGAAGTTAATTCACATTAGAAGATTTTCCATATTACACGCATTCATATTATGTGAATTTTTCTGTACTTCTAGTTTAAAAGTCTAGTTTAAACACATCTCTTGTTTTTTTCTTTATATGAATATATTCAAGATTCGTCATTAGTAATATATTGCAACTTGTTATTCTCTGATGTCTGAAAATGATATATAACGACCTTTGCAACGTACGCCATTATTTCATTAATCTCAAATATTGCTTGATGGTCTAGTCCTCATTAATTTCAGAGACCATGTATAACAACTTTAAACTAAAACGATCTTTTCAATAAATTATTTGATACTATTTTACTTGACATACTCTGTATAAAAAAGTGGCCAATCAAAAGTTAGTTAAGTTTTAAGTTTTTAGTAAACCAAATTTTAACTTAATTAATGTAGTTTAAAATTTGTTGAAATAAATTGTTTGAAATTTAACTGACTTTCGATTGCCCATTTTTCATACATGGTACATCAAGGGCAATAGCACCAATTAATTTTTATTTGAAAATTATTTATCCATTGTTTTAGAAAGATATATTTTACAATCAAGTAAAAGGTTTTTTAATTAAAAAAATCAGTTTGCCTGAAATATCTTCACTTATCCTAGTAAATAAATCATTATAGACCCAGGTATTATTATATATTCTTCAGTATACAGCACAGGAAATAAGTCATATCCAATGTACATAAAGTTTAGAAATTCCAATTTAAAACTTGATTTAAATTCTATTTTTAAAAAATAACCTTTCCACATTTATTTATTTCCGGTATATTTCATCTGTATTTATTATGTAACCTCCCAATATAAAAGAATAATATTAGAATTATCCAATTCATTCTAAGATGAAAGTCGAATATTGTGAAATTTGTCATGTAAGAATTAAGAATAACGTTGTAAGTCCCGTAGAATGTGACCATAAATTTCACCACACGTGTCTAATGAATTGGTTGATAGAAAAAACAAGTGCAAATTGTCCAATATGCAAAAAGAGCTCTACCATAATATCATGTCTCTCCGATGATCTCATTCTTACTGGAATCTTTTACATAAATGAACCACACTTGTTTCAACTAGGATATACCTATATGATCGACTTCGTGGAAGTTGGCTATGCCAGTTTGGTGGCAATTTATCAAGTTACTTTTCCGATTTTATTAAAGATAAAAATAAAAAAATTTTCTAAAAGAACGTATATTTATCTGCCAGACACAAGACATCACTGTTTTCTAACCAAAGAGAGTGCTTTGGAAATGAAATGCGAAAACGTTAAAATTGTTATGCCACTTCGAGTGAAAAAGAATTTCGTCAAAGATATAAGACTTAAAGTGGCGACGGAAAACAATTCCATAATATTCTGTTGCAGAATTAAGACCGTGGATGGTTTAAGTTTTGAGAAATTTCCTATGATAGGAGAAATTCTTGAATTGGGAACAAAAATAATTTTAAATAAAGATAGAATAGAAAAAAACGAAAAGTCAAAATCGAAAGTGTACCTCAATAATAAACTCTTCATCTAAAAATTTTATCATTTTATTTGCAATTTCATTAGAATAGTCGAAAAGACTGATTTAATATTATTATATATATTTATAATAATACAATATGCATAATATAACATATTATTTTTTGACTTTTTTTAATTATGTCAACTGTAAAAATCGATATTAAGGTCGAAAAGAATATAAATAATATTTTAATTAATAATAACTACAATTATAACAATCAATTATAATTAATGATTGAATCAGTAAATTTAGTTTCAGATATTTTTAATTAAAAAGTGATAAACATAAAACAAAGTGTTAAGCAAGATATTTTATATTTTAAATTAAGCATTCCTAAATTTTTTTTTAACTTAGAAAAAATTAATAATTGAATATAATTTTTCAGAGAAAAGTTTGGATATTTGACACTCTTTAAAGTATTATATTTCATTTTGAAATAATATAGAAGATTTTTTTTATTGATTTACTGTTAATATAAGTGAAAATAAGAACTAAAGGAAATAGAAAATAATTTTTGTAAAATAAAATAATAATTATCTATCATAATTTTGCTTGACTTTATTACGACACGAGTGCTAAATGAAATAAAAATATATTGCTATTTATTAATCTAAAATATTATATATATATATATATATATATAATATTAAATATAATCAAAAATAATGAATTTCACATTTTTAATCTCCATTTTAAAATTTTTAACAACTGAAGTATCTTTACTATCACATAATAAAAAAATTTATGTTTTAAACGGATATTTATAATAATTATAAAATATATAAAATGGTTATAATTTTTTGTTTAAATAACAAGAAATGGATATTAATGAAATCAATACAAAACTAAAAAAACATTCACTTTTTGATCAAGACCGTCATTGAACTTGTTCGAAGAATCCATTTCGAAATAAAGTTCAGATTTTGTTATAGAAAGTGTTCCATGTATACTGACACAAGGGCCCAATAATATGGCGGAGGTCGATAGAAAGATTGGACCTGATCAAGAGGAAACAACGATGTCACAATTTTAAATTGATTAATGACAGTAATAAAAAAATTAAATTTTTTAAGAAATTGCAAACATTTTGGATCAAATTAAAACAAAATATTAAAAGTAATAATTTTAATAATAAAAAAGTTATTATTTATTTGACAAAAAATAAAATCAAATGGAAAATTATATTTAATAATAGTAAAAATAATTATTATATATCAGTCAGATAAATTACGGAAAAATAAAAATTCAAACCGATAATGTCATATTGAATGGGTATTGAAGGGTTGGACTTAGTGGAATAAGAAACCTTTTGTGTATCCATCTTTGACTTTTCATCATTAAAACTACCTGATTGAATAGTCGCTTTGTTGACCGAGACTTTATAATATGATTCTGATAAATCTTGTTCTGAATTTAAGTCCTCTTCAGACTGATTATCTTCATCCATTTTAGGATTGGATTTTTCTACGTTCAAGAGATCTTCGTCAGTCACACCATATCCGTTATCTATTACCAATGTATTGTCATATGTGGAAACGCCGGCTACAATATCAGATTTCAAATCTAAATCTTTCAGGTTGGACGTCAAAATTTTAGTGGTAGCAACTTTATCGATAACAGGTGGAGAATCCAAAATCGCTTCGGAATGACAGCTACCAAACGGATCAAATACCAATCGACGTCGTCGACGACTATCATCTTCCCAATAATCAAGACAGTAAAATTCTTGCATTCTTCAGAAAAATAGTTTTGCATTAAAAAGACATTAAATAATATAAATAAATAATATTTATATTAAGTAAATATTATAAAAATATTTTCAAAATCTAAGTTAAAATTATTTAGTGTCTCGGTTATCTTTCCACAGCTTTGTGACGCTAATTTTATTAAATCTGATTTAACAAAAAATATTTTAATTGAGTGTAATCTATTTCAAATACCTTTTACCTGCGAAAGTTGTTTTAATTTAGTTACATGTGATCGAAAATGTCATAATTTAAAATGTCTGTTTAACAATTTCAACACTTCATGGATCTTTAATTTTTAGCAGTAAATATGGTTTAAATAAGTTATCATTGATAATATTTGAAGATAAATAAGCAGTATAAAATGTGTTCAGCAATAATCAATTATTGAAGGGAAGAAATGCAAAAGTTCAATGACATTTCTAAAAAAAAATTATAAGAAAGTCACCAAGAAATTTTAATTAACAATGGCACAGCACTTAATAAAAATGAAAGGTTTAACACCGTTTTAACAAAAACCTTGTGTATTAGTTTATCCACAATTTCCAGAATTGTAGGCTAAAGTGACAAATAAAGTCAATTTTTTTCAATGATTTTCTCAAAAATATAAATCGAATCGCAAACGATGTCTGGATGAAGTACAAAAATGGAAGATAATTCGCATCACATTGAAAACTTCATATTTTCCAATTAATGTTTTCAATTTGATCACAGCGTTACATCCATCAATACTGTTATTGATCACAACAAACTCATCATTGGTTCAATGAAGAAGCTTATTGCCTGTTGTGCAATCTGATATTAACAGTGTGCATTATTGCTGGGTGTGCGATTGATGTTATTGGGTAATTTTCTTGAGGAGATTTTGATGTTGAGGTCAAACGTCAATTATGCACTCATGACATTTATGTTGTCGATTTAATAAAATATTATACTACAACAATAACTGATCAAACATTCCGTTTTTTAAGACCTGTAAAGTTTCAATAGATAACTTAAGAAAACTGTAATACAAATAATTAAAAACAATAAAAGTTTTCAAAAGTATCAAATTTAACCTGACTCTAAAATCTTAGGTGGTGCAAATCAAAACAATAAGTAAAGCAACACTTGTATTTATACCACACCAAAATACAATACACTGCAATTCAAAAGGATAATGCACAAGTCTTTGGATCACAATAAAATGTCTGAAATGTTCCACAACCCTTACACTATCAACACAAATATAATGTCAAAATAATAAATCA
>JBBMKC010227984.1:0-11727 GCA_037834085.1 Bipalium vagum | reverse complement strand
TTAGAAATAAACTTCTTATATTTAGAAATAAAATTCTTATATTTGGAAATATAATACTTATATTCATGAAAAACCCTATAATATCAATCTGATTATATTTCGATGATAATGAATGTGAGGAAATTCATATTTGAAAATTGAAAGATAACAGATATAATATTGGATAATTTTATGAATATTTCATGAAAAACAAGAGTAAATATAAACAGTTCAATTTTAAAAAATTATTTACACGATTCAGATGTTTCAGAATCTACAATTTAATATAAATCAATTATACTGAGAAAACAAAAATAAAAGATATGTTAAGAAAATAATTCATGTTAAAATCATTTACAAAGCTTAATGTTATGGTTCTGGTCATCTATACACAGAAGGGATAAGATCACCTAAAAAGTCGAACTAATGATCAGTCGAACAATCACGGTATCAGTTGTGTAAAGTGAAAAGAATTGGAGTGTGCAAATGAATTTTCTTCACTAATGATTATTTCGATAACCCAAAAAAAAGAAAGTAGTCATTGGTAATCAAAAGAATAAAATCATTAGATTAACTCAAAAATATGTAAAAATATCAATGGACGATTGATATTTCATAAAATATCGATTTTAATTAAAATTTTATTAAATTAAGAGATAATTTTTATTTAAAACGATTTCTCGTTAATATTTTATTTTATTTAGTAGTGTGAAACTTTACAAATTGAATAGAAATGTTTTGTTATATTTTTGAACGTTTTTAAATAAAATAAATTTGAGTAAATAGTAATTAAGAAAATAACAAACCGTTATGAATGTTTTATTTAAAAAGAGATTCAGGAAAAAATCTCAAAGTTGAATGAAGATGATCTTAAAGAAAAAGATGAAAATATGAATCTAAATAATATAATAATAAAGAATGTTGTAACACTGATAAAAAATCAATGAATTTTAACTTTTCAATTCATTTTGAAATTACTTTTAAATCTTATCGATTTTATAAATTCTGATTGTAAAAGTTCAATTCTAAACAGATCTCAGAAATCGATCAGTTCGGAAATAATTATTCTACGGGTCCCGAATATTTGGATGTAAAATATTCTGACTGTGGCAACAGCGTTGTAGTTGGTAATGATGAGCAATTTTTTCAAATTTCAACTATGCCAAATAATAGCGATTTGTGTCCGAAATCGAACATATACAAAGACTTTTCCTGCGGCTCGAATTCGACATATGATTTGTCTCAATTTGCTAATGCAAAAATCATATCTATTCCCCCGCAATCGAATAATTCTCTCAAAAATTTTCTGTCGTCGAATACAGGTGAGATGGTTCAAATCTCAAATCTTAATAATTGTACAGTGTCAAATGGAATGATTGATAATCTCTTTCTTCCTAAATCTCAAATTTTGTCACCCGAAAGCTTTGAAAATTGTACCAATGGGAGTATCCAGCATCATTATAATCAAGCCAATAATGTCGATATTAATTCAACCGATTCTACGATGAATAATTTGATTTCCTTTTCCGATCAAAACTCTCTTGCTTCAATCATAAATAAACCATTTAATCAAAATCTAACAATTTGGAATTCGTCTTTATCGTCTTCTGATAAAGATCCAGGATTTTCTATACGGAACGGTAACAACAACAACAGCAAAGTTATATTAACTGAAAATCCGTCTAGTTCCACTAAAATGTTATATCCAATCATTAAAGACGTTGGTCAAGTAATGATGATTATGAACAAAAATCAAAAAATAATAAATGATTCTTCTCTTTCTGCTCAAGGCGATTTGATGGGTGATAATGTCTCATTTTCTGTTAATCAATCTCTATCAATGAAACCGTTATTAACATTAAAACAGCAGAACCAGGATCACTATCAGCAATCATCAATTATGCCAACTCAACAAATTGTATCTATATCACCATTGGAGTTTCAGAAACTTACTGATGGCCTATGTACAAGTAACAGTCAATTAATCAATACAAATGAATTATTTATCAATCAATCGAATAATACCAGAGACACACAAAAGAGTCCAATATTTTATCAAATAAATCAAAATCAACAATCAAATCAATTCAGTTCATCTACTTTGTCGTCTACCATGGAATCCAATATCGTACCGAAACCCTTAACTGTTCAATCATCTTCTCCCAATGGAATTACTCACAAGTTTATTATTCTTCCCGATGGAACAATTTCAGCATTTGCTCAACAATCAGACAGTTTGAAGGCCAATTTTTCACACCAGCAACAACAAAGCCAGCAGCAGCATCAATTGATTAATGGAAATAGTACTTTGCAGAATAATCCATCTAATCTATTTACTCAAATATCGAATTGCGGACAAAATCAAAATTGCTTTGTCAATGGAGACAAAATAGTAATCGCTCCGAATCAGATAGCTTCATCTCAGCAAATTTTAATGCCTCAAATAATCAATCAGACCGATTTAAATAATCAGTCAGCACAAAGATTCACAATAGTTCAGTCGCAGCCACAACTGCAACAATCAAAGCTGTTAGATTCCGTAACCATTCTCAAAAGTCAGAATTATAATAAATCATTTTCCGTCACAAATAACGTGTCGGCTGAAGTTGCTCCAGATTCTTCTCAACAAAGACTATCTTTCCATATACAAACATCGTCTAATCAATATCAAAATCGACTTCCAAACACTTACTTTTTAGCAACAGCTGCATCTGGTACTTCTACTGGTGGAAATTGTAATATACCAATTAAACAACCGTTAATTTTACAGTCCAATGATCAAATTAAATCTGAATTTTCTCTATTAGATTCGAAGAACATTGTTGAGTCCGGAAAATTCGTTAGTTTTTTATTGTCTCAATTATTGATTAAATTGAAAAATTATTTTCTTTTCCGATATCCATATAAAATTCTAATTATTTAATCTATTGAATATCACAAAATTTGATTTTATTATTATTATTAATTTTTATTTTATTTGTTATTTTAATCATTTTCTTTATTTAATTAACTTTAAGGCACTGTGACATTAAATGTGTCCCACTTTTTTTATACTTAGGATGCATGATTGGTTATTTTTTAAGCCACCTCAAAAAAAATTGAACTGTACAAGCACAAGAGCTCATTATTTATTCCATCATCTGAAATGAGCCGAAAGAATTCAATTTTTTGTCATATGTGTAAACAGATCGCTTTGCCTCAGAAAAAAATATTATTTTTATATATGAAATTGATAATTTTTAACTGATTTCGTTAAATTTTTTTATTGATTATTATAATTCTCATCCCTCCTAGTGACAACACTAAAAAAGTTTCAACTAAACTATCTTTCTGAAAACTGAGTAGTCTTTTCTTGTAGAATCAACGGAATCTCTTTCAAAGCAATTCTGATGATAGAAGCATACATTGTTCTTCTAATCAAAGTCTCGATCTTTTGAGCCACATAATTCAACCAAAATCAATTATTATTCAACAATCTCCTATCAATAGAGTTAACAATCGGTCATCGATATCTCAGTTCATGAACAACAATGACATAGTACATAGTAATCTTTTATCTGATTCCTTACACGATGCAAATATAGCCACTATCGATGAAGCCTATTCAAATAATAATAATAATAACCAGCATATCATTGTCAATAAATGTTCTAATGAACAATTTGCTCAGTCTCATGTAATCCTTTCACCAAGAAAATTATCAACTTCGGTGTCTAATAACAATGTGTCCAATTCTAGCAATTCTGTCGTGAATCAGACTCAAACTAACTTCAAAGCATCTCTTCCTCCTCTTGTTATATCTCAACAAATATTAAATCAATCAGTTTCCAATCAATTTGGGAATAATTCATTTATTGATTTATCGTTTCAGCAACAGTCTCAGCTAAAAAATTCACAAAAATTTTATCAATCCTGATTAAGAGAATCAATTCTCAAATGAGGTTTATTTGTATTTTATTGATTTATTATTATTTTTATTTTTATTATTATTATTGGTCATAGTTAATAAGTAAATTTATCATTTTATGAAATCCCTAAATACATAGATACTACACTGAACAAATATATTAATGAAATACACAATCTTTTTTTCACACGGTCTCTTCATTAAGTTCATTATACCAGTATTTTAAATCTATGATGTCTGAAATCTAGGTTAGTAAAATAATTTTTATATTTTTACAAAAAAATTTTCAGACTAAAAAGTATTGCATTGAGCAGAAAATAAGCTATTTAGAGGATGCAATTTCTGGAGACTGTATGGAGAATGAAACAAAACCCCCTAAAAAATTTCTTTATTTCTAAATTTTGTTACCTTATCTCTTTGATGGTTCTCTAGGTGAAAACTTAATTTTGAGTGTTTATAATTTAAAAACTTGATGCTTTGCTGTTTGTTAATTTCTTGAGGCACCCATTTCTCTGTTTTGCTTATTTTATCTTCTTTAAACTTCGACTATGTGTTTTCTTTTCTAAATCCAGTTCTTGTTTATCCAAAGTCATTTAATTAAATAATTCACACTGATTCTGTTCTTAGTTGATGGTTTTTCAAGTTAAATCAAAATCAATTTTTAAAACCTAAGCGATTTTTCTTATCGGTTCATCAAGATTATCGGGATAAAATTAATTTATTGATTTTATTTCTTACGATGATTTTACTACTTTCTATGACAAAATTCATAAAATAATATAATTACGCGTGATGTCTTTACTCGTTATTTTGGCATTTTAACAAATTTAATAAATCTTTGTCAAATTTCAATAATCAATAATGATTCATATCTTTAAGAGCATCTAAAACTTTATTTTGTAAGGAGTTTGGTCAGAATCTGTGAATTTTTATGTTTTAAATTAAACTTTAAATAGCTTAAATTATAATAATTAAAAAGTTTTATTAATAATTTAAAGTTTTACTATATAAGAATAATTATAAACATTTAAAATTTAAGTAATATTTTAAAAATCAGTCATTTTAAATATAATTATATAATTTTAAGTATAATAAAAAGAATTTTAATTAAATAAAAATATTTTACAAAGTAAAGAATTTCAAATGCTTGCTTTTTTATAATTAAATCGGTTTAAAAATTAAATCTTGTGACAAAAGGAAATAAGTAATAAAATTATGGATTTGAATCATTTTGATATTAATTTAATAATAATATTTATAATTTATTTTTAGTTCTCAAAAACTTATTCTTGAGTTGTTTACCTAGTAAACTTATTATTTTAACTGGTTTTTTATTTTGAAAATTATTTTTTCCAATTTTGTTAAATTTTTTAAAAGATTTTATTGATATGTTAATCTTGCACAACACATTTAATAATTATTGATACAGTGATTATAATAGTGGTTTATCTTTTTTTTTGATACTGAGAAGTTTGATATATTGTCCATTCTACTTTTGTTGTTATGATATTTTGACCATTCACTACATTTCTTTCTGGTTCAAGTTCATTTTGCAAACAGACAGAACATTCAACAAAAAGGTTATAATAGTTTCCAACATAATTTGTACAAATGTAACTCTGCATTTTTAGCTTCGTGGCAAAACCTCAGATTCAAGTTTGTTGATATTTTATTGGACTATACATAAACATGGTTATCATATCATAAATACCAAAACTGAAATTTACCTTTTCTTTTTCTGATATCTCATGAACTTTAATATTATAAACAATGCTTTTGACTCTAAATAATATACTTTACCACATTATTAAAAATAATCGCAGCTTTCATTTATTTATCAAGTGGACTTTTAGTTGTAGATAAATTTAAATAATTTTCTTTATAAAAATAGTATAATCGAAGTAATTGTCGAGATAAAATAAAAACAATTAATTTTATTAATATCTAAAACAAAATGATGTTGAAATCTTGAAAGATTTCCCAAATAAAATATCAATTTTGATAAAAGAGTAACTTTAAATTGACTATTAGAAATAATATTCCTCTTAAATAAAAAGAAAAAATAAATTTTAACAGTTTTGTTTTTTCTCAATTTGTCTACATAAATCATTTTTAAAACATCAATAAAATGTCAATGCTGTTGTCAAAAATCCAATGAGCATCGAAATTCGGTTAAAACCTGTGCGTTTGATCTTTTCAATAAAAATAAAAATAATAATAAATGAAATTTTATTTGTTTTTTTTTTGGTTTTCGAATTGCAATCATAACCAATAAAACCTTAGACATGGTCATCAGTTTCCTCCTTATTCATTGTCCAAATAATTTTTTTCAAATTTCAATAGAGTTTTTAAATTATAGCGTAAAAGACAAGAGTACACAATCCCGTCACATTATAATCAAATGACTTTTAATAATAATAAAAAAACAATAGAATAACAATTGAACTCAATCATCCGTCGTGAAATCATCGTCCAACATAAATTAACTTTTGTAAAGATATTGTGTGGGTTGGTGTGGTGCCAATTGATTGGTGCCAACGTTTACAGTTTTTTCAGTTATTGCCAAAATTATTAATTTTTTCTCAAAATAAAAATTAATCAAAAAAATAATTAACTAAAACACATGGCACATTGAATAAAAAACCGATGCATTGAATGATAATAGGCAGAATTTTTTTCACAATAATGAATCAATTTGAATTTAATTTTATTTAAAATTCAATAAATTTATAAAAAAATTTTTTTGTTTCGAATCAGAAGTTTTGTTCAATTTAATAATTTGTTCAGTCAATATTTGTTAATTTAAAATCTATAATATTTATTTATTTCTAAGGCAAATACAAATTAATATGATAATATTTTGGTCAAATAATAAAAATTCAAAATTCTGACAATAAAGACTGTCAATTTTTTAAAATATTTATTTATTTTATTTAAGACCTTAAATTAATTTATTTGCTTTCATTATCAATAAAATTTTCTGAAATCTATATAATTAATACATTATTTAAAGACCTTTAATAAAATTGATTTAAAAATAAATTTTAATTATATTTAAAATTTAATTCTATAAAAATTTAAATTATCAAAATATTCTCGATAAAATAGTAATGAATAACTAAAATAAAAAACTCGATAATATTTTTAATATAGCGTATTAAATTTAAACAGTTGTTTGAAACATGTTAATTTTATATACTTATCCAATAATAATAATAATACTATTATTATTATTATTATTATTATTATTCTTAATATTATTATTATTAATACCTGTAATGATCTTAAGAATTATAACTATAATTATTATTATATCAATGATAATTTCTGGATTTTATAATGTATTTTTGAAAATTTAAAGAAAAAAGCTTTTTCATTGTTCTTATTCACAGGAGAACACAGCAGGATTGTTTGGCATTTATATTTTTCTAAGAAAAATCAGAAATATTGTCTAATATTGCCTCTAAGAGTTTTTTGTACAGAAAAAAAATGCCAAATCTTCAATCAGAACTAATAGTGAGCAAATGATAACTGATGTTAAGAGAAATGTTTATGATATTATTGATTTTTTACGTGTACATTTGATTAATCCTAGAGCAATCTTTCTATTTGTTTGCTTGATATATACATATATATATAATTTTTTTTCTCAGAAAATATTTTACTTTTCCAACTTTAATTTTGTTGTCAGCTCTCCTCGGTATGAAGAAAAAAGTTTGGTTTTGTTGACGTTGGTGTTATATTTTTTGTTCCTATCAATTTAAAATTGTAAAATAGTTTTATATATAACCATTATTTTATTGAACCCTGAAAACAACATATATATTGAATTTTATTTATTTTCTTTCATTTTCGTCAACAAAACTAGGTTTGCTTACAAACAAATTTTGTGGACCAGTTGCTATGCAAAACTAAATATATTTATTAATGCCATACTTCCAATTTAATTTAATTCCATTTCATAAGTAATAATTATTATTTCAGCTAAAAGTAATAATAACAGTTATCATTTTTTTAATTTGCTTTAAAAATACTCCGAAAATATTTTACTACCACCTAACCTTTGGAATTCTGGGTCGTACATTTTTCTATAAAATCGTTTAATTTTTTATTGGTACTCGAAAAGCTTTTAAAATTCGATCAATGTAACGAAACTAAAATATGAATTGATTGTTGTGTGATCTTTTTCGTTATTGCGAAATCTTAAAAATGAAAGCCAATTGCATTTTCTTGTAATTAAGCAGTAGAATTTCTTTTTAGTCTTAATAAAATTTTGACTTTTTGGTTGAGGATTTTTGATTTGAGATTTCGATTTTTAATCATTTTTTGAATTTTTCTTCCGACTGGAATCCCATTTTCCCTTTTTCTTGCATACAGATATATTTCAATTCTGCAAAACTTTTTTATCTATATTTATTTTCTTCGTGTTATATTTTAAGTAAAATTAAACATAAATTTACAACTACTAAAAACATTAAATTTTATGGAAAATGTTTTTAGGAACTCTAAAAAATAAGAATTATAAGAACATTATTAAAATTTCCTATTCAGATGGATCCAAAAAATGTTAAAGCAAAATATTACAGATGATAAACGAAGGAGAATTAAAGGTAATCTCGGAGGGCGAAGATGAAAATTAAAGCAGTAACTTCAAAATCAATCAAGGATAATATCGTGTAAAAATTTCTGTCATGGACCTGGTCATCTATACACAAGGAAGATACGTCACTTTAAAACTCTAACTAATGATCATTCTCAAAAAAGTTGAACAAGTTTTGAATCACACTCTTGATTGCAAAGAAAGACAGGAAAAATATTCGAATGAAAATTAATTTTATGTTGTAATTAGCAACTTAGATAATGATGAGGAAGGAAAATCTGTAAATCATTATTAATCAAAAAAATTGAAACCAGAAAATAATTCACAAGATGGTGAAAACAAAAATCAATAGATGATTAATGGTATTATCTTTATTAATATTTTGAAAAAATTCCAATTGTTAATTTTATCCAATAGTAATGAAGAGAATTTATGAAAATCATGAGAGATATCATTTGGAGATAATTAAGTAAGGATCTGAACGTAAAGATCGAAACAAGTATCAAGATAGTATTAAAAGTAAATTTTGTTTAGAAATTTTTTAAAAAGCATGTAATTGAAATATATGATAAGTTATAGTTACTATAGTATAAATAATTATATAGTTATTTAATGTAATATCAATAAAGTTATAATTATAAAGTATGAATATTGGTATGATATATTAAGCTTATATATTATTAGTAATTAATATAAATGGTTAAAATAATATCATATAATAGAAATTGTTGAATTTTTTTTTAAAATGGTTTTAAATATCTTTATACCGTTATCTAATATTTTGATTTCCTCTTTTTTATATAAAGGTTATAAAATAATATTAGTCTTTATTACACTTTTACAGGAATCACAGCTACTTTAAATTTATGAAAACTCGATAAATTAATCGGTAGTAAATTCTCTTATCTAACTTTCAAGCTGACTCTGTTTCTACTAGTTGCTATAACAAAATGAATAATTAGTTCAAACAACAATACTTTATTATTATAAATCTCTTTGACAATCGAAATGGCTACACAAAACGAGAATAATAATCAATTGACAGTAAAGTTAATCAATTAAATGTTCAGAGGTTAATAAAACGAAAGTCATCCAAATGTTAATCTATAGGTCGCAAAAGTAAATAAATATATATAATTTTGGTGATTTTATTTTCTACTTCCTTTTTTATTATTTTCTCCTGCAGTTAGATGACCATCTATGTTATCAAATAGTGCATCAGGTCATCTACGACGTCAAAAAATAACAATAACTTTCTAAAGAATTTAATTATTCTTATTATTAATATTATTACTTTTAATAAATAATATTTTTTATTATTATCAGCTTTTCATATAAAATATCTTGGACATTGAATTTCGGCGAACCCAAAAAATTTAAAGTTTTCTTTAACTAAGCACCTTCTACGTTTAATATTTATGACTTAATAATCTCTCGGAAATGCTAAGTTGTTGAATTTCCAAAGGCACAAACCCGTAAAACCCTAAAAGATTTTCGTCACCATATAAAATGTCCTTTTAAAATATTAATTAATTAGATAAGATTTTATTTATCCTATTAAAAGGCCCTGGAAATTTTTATTTTTAGCCTACTTAAATTCTATTAAGAAAACCTAAAATATTACTATGTTTTAAAGGATAATTAAAAGAAGATTTTTGAAGCAATTTTGAAGAAGTTTTTATACCAATTGGAATATGTTAATAGAGGTGATAAATAGAACTCAACTAAAATTTGATAAATTTATCAAAAAAAACGTTGAACAATCCTGTTTTTAAAATGTAAATTTAAAAGCTAGCGAAGCTCTTAGAAACAAAGTTTCTGGAATAGAAAAAAATTTAGTGAGAAATATTTAAATATTGAAAGCCAGTATAAATCTATAGAAAAAGAGTTTAATGAATTGAAATTAAAATTTGTAACAAAAACAGATTTAAAAATTTTTGAGAATACAAAAATTCTAAAAAAAGAAATATCAAGATTTTTCAATTTTAGTTAAAACAAGAATAAAACATATTTATTGATTAGATGATTATAAATGAATTTATCTAAAATTAAAACTTAATATGTGGTATTGTTTTTGGAAGACGTCAACAACAGATCATATTAAATTTAACAATTTATTTATTACTTTAAACTCTCGGATATTTAAAATTAGGAATATTTAAAACATTAAGGAATGAATTTACAATAATATTATTTGCTGATAAATATAAATTCAATAATGATGGAATAGTAAATTTTGGAACAGTAAATAAATATCATGTTTTTGGTTGGTATAATACTTATCAAAACTATATTATGATTGATGGAAGAACAAAAATAAAAACATTTATTAACGATTATAAAGTGAGTAAAGCTCTTGAAAACAAAGTTTTCGGAACAGATTTAATATTTTTAAGATTTAATTAATTAAAATTAAATAGTATAATGAAAAAATCTTATTTTATTATAATTCTGAAATAAAATTGAAAACTATTTGGAGAACAAAATAATTCTGCTGACAAATTTGATTTTTAATTTGATGATAAAAATAGAAAAAGTTATGAAATCATTTTTTAACAGATTTTTAGAAATAAATGGAAGAAATTGAAGTTTTCATGAAAAAATTTTATAATATTTTGTGATAAGTAGAATTTCAAAATTAATTTTTAAAAAATGGAAATTGAAAAACAGACTGCTTTTATATATTCAATTTAACTTTGAAAACTTTTCCGATAGATTTTCTAACCCCTTAATCGATCAATTGAAAAAAATTTAAAAATTTTTGAATGAGAAAAAAGTATTAGAAGATTTACTAACCCGTTATAAAAAGTTAAATATATATATACTTCTATAGAATCATATTTAAAATTTGGATGTATTTTTATTGGAGGTGTTTCAGGAAATGGAACAGCAATTATGACTATTGTACCAACAATAGGAACTAGTTTATTAATTTTTGTTTTTGTTGCAACATCAATTTTTGGAGATGTAAATTTATTTATTGGAGAAACAATTAGTATATGTATTACTTCTAAAAAGAAAAATATATAGAAAAATTGTGAATCAATAGAATTATCAATTAAAAGCTTTAGAAGAAAAAATTTTAAATAATGAAGAAATTGGGCAAGCAAAAATGATTATGTGGAGTATCCCACAATAAACATTTTCTTGGAAACAATTTTAATGATTTTTGTGTTGAACTTTTAATTTTATTTTTTATATATGTAAAGATTTGTGAAAGATAAAACCTCTCCCTTTAATT
>JBBMKC010227983.1:0-22033 GCA_037834085.1 Bipalium vagum | reverse complement strand
ATTATTTTAATTATTTATATATTTATATTTTAACTATTTTTCTCGGTCAGAATTGTTAACATTAAAACAATTTCTTATAACAAATATATTTTAAATTTAATACACAAGAATAAATAAAGTTACATGCACATTTATGAAGGGTAATAATGGACGATCACTAGGATACTAAAAGTGTTATTGATAATCACAAAGTTAGAAATTGTTGTTGATAATCACAAAGTTAGATAAGTTTATAATCACAAAAGGTTTTTGTCACGAATTTGATGCTGTTGGTGTTTTTGGAGCTTTGTTTGGTCGTAGTCTCCACATTTCCATTTAGAGCTTTACTAAAGCATCTCTTAAAAACAAATAATTCGTATATATTATCATGAACTAATATCCCATCAAACGGCTTCATGTCATAATGGGCTATTGCATTTTTTTGCCTCAAAGAAGCTTAGTTTAGTTTTTGCTTGATGGGGTTAATTATTTTTTAACTGCACCTAATACTGCTGTCGTGCTTGAAGAATATCTTTCATTAGCTGCCGACAACATTTAAGTGGCACCAGTAGTTGACTTGGCTAACAGGTCAGGAGCTTCCATGTAAGAAGCTCTCAGGCCTGTATAAATAAATATAGATGGGTTTTGATTTTTGAAACATTGTCAAGTAGGTAAAAATATCATACTTTGAGGACATCTCCAACTTTTATTTTCTGTGTTTTTACTATTACTCACTAACACTTGTAAAAATAAAAATACTAAAAACGGGAGAAACTTTTTAGAAATGTTTTATGAAGGACCTATTAACATAATGGAATCAGCACCAAATCAAATGTCTTTATTCACGCTATCAATAATCTCACAGTAGGAAATTCTGAATAACCTGAATTGTGCCAATGATAATTCTGTCTACTGACTGACAATCCCTAATCATCAAGATATCTTAGAATTTAAGCCATTATATTCTAAGATATCTGAAAAGAACAAACTCTTCGAGATCAACGAGATCTATGAGTGGTCTTCACAAAAAATTCTTTTATTTTCATTCTTTATAAACTTGCACAGTAGATGCAAAGTAATATTTTGAGGGAAACAAACCAAACGATTTTTGCATTTTAATATTATTATTATTTTTGCAAAATTGCAAACTTTTGTCGGGTCTGTAAAGAAATATGCAGTTTCACGTTATTTTGTTGAAAAATTATATTAATTGCTTGAGAAATAAATTGCATATTGTTATTTGATAGATTAATTTTTTTAATTTAAATGGTGTGGCACCCAAATATTGTCACGAGACACATAACATAACCAAATGGTTTAAAATCGAATTTTGATATATATTGTTAATAACACAATGTCACGTTTTATAATATGCGTTTTTTAATCAAACATTCGATATATTCACTCTCTGTCAACAATGTTCTTCCTGAGCGTTCATCATCTTCACACGTTTTATTGTATCAATGATCCAGAGCTTTTTAGACCACTTTTGACATACGCGTTCTTTCACTGCACTTTCCCTATACACTCCACAATTTTTTCTTTTTGGTCTGAGTTGAATTTTTGCATCTAAAATAAAATAGCATCAACCAACGAAAATGTTGATTATTGTCTTCCAATTTTTTCTATAATTTCCACTCGTAAGAATATATCTTTAAAGAATAATTTACTTACAATGAAAGCGCTGAATATTGAAAG
Source organism: Bipalium vagum (assembly GCA_037834085.1). Taxonomy (NCBI): domain Eukaryota; kingdom Metazoa; phylum Platyhelminthes; order Tricladida; family Geoplanidae; genus Bipalium; species Bipalium vagum. The sequence goes on along the minus strand of JBBMKC010227983.1, from coordinate 20,356 downwards.
TAATTTATATTTCATAGGTTTTAAGTGATTTAAATTTTAATTATATTTTCTTATTTAAATCAATAAAAAATAACTAAAAGAATTTATACTAAATTTATGTAGTTGTAATGAAATATGGTGTGAAATATGTCAACAGATTTAACAGGTTTAGAAATAATACATGAAATGAACAACATTCAGGAGCCAACTCAAAGAGAAAAATTGAAAGACCAATTGTAAAATTAATTATGAAGGAAAAAATATCATTTGTCTTAGGTCTTCCCAGAGATGCAAAAAATGCAAATGAAAAAAATTATAAAAATTCAAAAACTATTTTTTCTGAAAAAATTTAAATTTTTGCAAACAAACTTCAAAAAATAATTTAAAACCCCAAAAAGTTTTTAAAATGCTTTCAACCAAAGATGATATTTGATCAGCAGGCTTAACTTTTAGGCCTGGAGATTAAAAAGATTAAGACTAGAGACTTAGTGGATTACAAAATAACTATAGCATCGATTTTTTTTCCTGTGCCTATAAAAATTAGAAAAGGAAAACCAATACTAGGGCCTTTTGATGAAATATTCTGTCACTATCAATGAAAACCTGAGAAACTTTGGGTCAATAAAAGCACTGTACTTACAATAAAACATTTGAAGATTTTATGATAAAACATTTTTTAAATATATTCAACAGAAAATGAAAGAGAGTAGATTGTCAGAAATATTTAATAAAACTTTTTAAAAATTTAATGTTTAAAAAGTTTAGAAAGAAATAGAATTTTGCCCACCCAATGGGTTTATGGTGGAATTTGTAAAGAAACTAGCGAGTGTTTCATGGTCGTAGTGCCAAACAGATCAGTAGAAAAACTGATTCCTATCATACAGTGGCGCATTCATCTTGCATTCATAGTGCTTAAAATAATAATAATAATTATTATTATTATTATGAAATTGGGCCCAAAAGAACACAAATAATAATAATCATAATAATAATACTAAGAATAATAATTAAATAATAATTTTAGCTAATTAAAAAGTACAAACGTTAATTAAATGGAAAAAAGGCAATAAATTATTTTTTGTTTGGATCTAATCTTGACAATGGCGAACCTAAATTGCCAAGATTAGATCAGGGTCTGCAAGGAGGGACCGATTTAGGATTAATGATCCTAAAAGGGGAATTGACATTTCCCATTAATAAAATTGGTCTACGACTGATTAGTCGCTATTTGGAGAAGACAATCGCTATTGGGAGAAGACAATCGCTATTTGGAGAAGACAATCGCTAATTGGAGAAGACAGTCGTTATTCGGAAAAGACAATCCCTATTCGGAGGAGATTATCAGAGAATTCCAAGTATATTTTTATTGTACCCAACCCTGGGATTGTGTTTGAGTACCCCACCAGAGGGCTATTTCTGAGCAACTGTAAAGGCTCAGCTTATAGCCCTGGAAGCTTAAACGAAGCTAACCTGTAAGCTCGTTTATTTTATTTTATTTTCTTCTTGCTTAACATGTTACTTTATTATTAATATAATTATTAATTAATTATTATTATAATTTGACTACTAAATCATTTAAGTGTTTATTTTGTTTTATTTTATAAACCTTTTGTGCTTGATTGATAAAGACAATTGCAGACATTTCAGATCTTATTGTGATCCTTGAGTTTGACGATTTTTGTGTAAATGTTATCATTGTGATTTTGTGTTATAAATACAAGTTTTGCTTTACTTATTGTAATTATTTTTGCACCACCTAAGAATTGGAGTCAGGTTTAATTTTGATACATTAGTTAGTGAACAATATTATTCAATATTATTTCGAAAATGTTTTTTTGCTTTAAACATATAAATACAGTCAGCAAAAAAAATAATTGGATACATGGTAAATTTATTATACACAATCTTTCAAACACAATTAGAGAACTAAATACTGCTTTTAATACTCATAGTTTGATATCATCTTATAGCAGATCTTATAATTAAACTACAAATATTTGGCTTGGACCAAATATTGACTGCAAAATTTTTGATTATTATAAAATATGCAAAAAATTTTTACCTCCAATTATTTTAAGGCTGACTGTATATGTTAGCAGCACAATAATTAAATTTATTGAAACATAAAATATTAAATAAATAAAATCGGGGTAGCTTATGTACAAGTACCAATTATTTTCTGAAAAAATTTACTCAAATTATTAAATTTTTGAAATATATTTATTTATCTTTCTTCAATCAATGCAAATTCAAATTCAATGAACTATTGCCGATGGTTGATTAAAGTGTAATACACATCCTGATCCGAAACAAAATTTATAATAATAATAATGAAAATAAAGTACTGAAAACCGAGATTAAAATGATAAACAAATTCTAATCACAAAAATTTATACAATGTACACAAATTAAATCGTAACAATAAAAATGTAATATTAAAATATGGGTTTCATACAAATTTACAGATAACTTCAACAATTAAGTACATTAATGAAAAAATAATGAGATTAATAATAATAAAAATTAATTAAATAATATTAATAATCCCAGTTACCAATTTTAGTTATGAAAAATTCTCCATTCACGTTCAAGGTTAAAAGACTTTCACTGTTTATAATTCTAGGGCTAAATAAGATCAAACTTTCCCTTTTTGTCAAGATCGTGGTAAAAAATGGACAATCGCTTAGAAAAGACTTTTCCACTAATAAATCCATTGTAAATTCGTCTTTAAATCCTGAATTTAATAAGCAAATGTTTGAAAAAGTTTTCAATACTATTGTCTTTTTAGAAAAGTCAATTGATTTTATGAAATAAGCTTGAACAAATCCTTGACAAATTAATTCCTGGAAACCTAAGGATTTTCTTGTTGTAGAAGATTGGCAAAATGATATCGGTTTGGAATGTTCAGTGTGGTATTTAAATAACAAATTGGAAATAATTCTTCCATTGACACATAAATGTTGGTAAAAGTTTTTCAAAAACCACAAAACAGATCTGTTAAGATCAAGTTCCACCATTTCATTTCTCAAATTTAACACGGAAATTGTACTCTCGACTCCTGTTTCATCCTTTTCAACAGAGACGGCCAAACTCGGATGGATTACAAACCTCGTGTGGTTTATTTTAATTGTTATCAATTTGAAATTGTCACATTTTTTTGTTAGCCAAAAAAAATTATTGATTTTCGGAGAATTAATTAATTTATTTATTTGTTTTAATGGCGACTTAAATGGACAACTTTCAACTTGAAATTTTTTATAAAGAAATAAATTATTTCTTGTTTGCAGTATGAAGGAACTTTGTTGCAGATTCGATATTCGTTGGTATTGTTTAATGGTCAAACTGATTTTGTTCAATTTACATTTTTCTGTAAAAAGGTACAAATCTAATTTTACGCTTAAAAATCTGTCGTTAAAGTTTGTGAGAATATTACATTTTAAAAGTTCTCCAGAAAACGAATCTTTATAAGTTTCATCAAAAATCCAGCCGGTTGGAAATGATACTGTCAAGGATTTGTAGTTGATTAGACTTTGCTTAAAGACCAATGTTAAAGACGTTGAATTACAAGAAGTTTTGGTTTGTTTTACTACGATATCGAATTCATTACTTTCTGATCCAGCATTATTGCTATAAAACCATGCCTTGACATCAACGTTTGAGCATCCGTAAAATTTTGGTAATTCAATGTCCACTTTTTTTGATTGAGACAGTAATGAAATTATTTTTGAAAACTTTGTCTTTACTTGACTGTTTTCCGGAATATTATTCGATTGAAATTTTTCTTCATAATCGTTGAATAATTTTAAAAGTAGTAAAACATTTCTTTTTGATAAGTTTTGTGGACTTTTGCTCAATTTGTCGAGAAGAATTTTAGAAATGGTGCTAATAATCGAAGTTGAATTAGGTTTTGTTTTAAGGATAAAATAAGAGAAGATCAACTGATCGATATTCAACGAGCGTCTTTTTTCCTTAATCAAATTTTCAAGTAAATCAATATTTTCAGACCTTTTATTAATATTTTCAAAAAAATAATCTTTGGATAAAACATTCAAATTCAACAGACATGATTTCAATTGCTCTATCTTTTTCCTATTGATTTGATAAAGATGTTCAGTTTCTTCAGATAATGTTATTGACATTATCAATATTGCTTCGTTCATCTTAAATTTATACATCGAACAATTGCTGGCATTATATTTGGAAAGAGTTAATTTTCGTCGAATTAAATTGAACAATTTTCTTTTAAAATTGTATAAATATTGAGGAATGTCTAAGTAGAGATTTATCAATGAAATTTCATCTTCCAAAGTCAAAAATCTGGTTATATTTTTGAGAATTTTGGATTCAGTTTGGATGAACTTTTTAATATTGATTAATGACTGATTAAGGTATATTTTATTTTTTATTAACTTGTTTAAATTAACTTCATAAATCTTAATTGTCAAGGCCACAATTTTTTCGATATTTTCATTTGTGTATATATATTTTAAGTAATTTATAAAAGTTTCCAAACTGTTTTGAATATAAATCTTCAACTTAATATAATTGTTTGATTGAACAGTTTCTTTGAAATCTAATCTAACCAAAGAATCATTGACTTCGTTTTGACAAAATTGATAAGTCAAAGCTTTTTCGTGATAAACTCCTTCCACCACATTGTAAATGATGGACTCAGTTTGTGTAATTTCATTCGTACTGTTATTGTCAAAACCCGGGTAGATATCACTTGAGAGTTTAGCTTTAAATATTAGAAATAATCTGTAAAACCCAGAGTACTTAAATTGAATGTTTTGAGTGAATACTGTAGACTGATTTGACTTGACCAAAATGAGATTTTTTTCCGGCAATGGTTTGGTCAAACAACAGTCTTCTACTTTCGTTATAAGTTGTATATCCAAATCTGACTTTAACAAATTGAAAATTGTAATTTTCTGATGATGAATTTCGTGTACCTTTAGTTCATCTATTGTTGTTATTGTTACCAAAAATGAAGGATTAACTTTGACTTTTTGAGTGTTGAGAAACATTGAATTATTTTTCACGAATGAAAGTTTGGTACAAAAAGATGAGAGTAAATAAGGTTTATTTAAAGGACGCAATTCTTTCATATTATTAATCATTTGCAATCCACATTCTCCATTACATCCACAAATATTTAAAGGAGAGATAGTATTAGTAATATCAAGGATTTTGAGTTTTTTCTTTAATATGTTTCTGTGAAAATTGTTCGTTTTGTTATACTGGGTAAGGAATTTCCAAACGGAACACGTTCTGTTTACAATTTTCATTGTTGAAATCGGTAATAAATTGACTGACTTAATTACATTCAAAAAGTCATAGGTTTCAATTTGGTTGTCATTTAAAAGGTTGGTTGGACCTATATGGCTGGGTAGAAATTTATCTATATTTTGAAATGGCATGATGCACTGATTTGAAACTATTTTGTTATATAAATTAGTTTGATTGAAAAGATATAATGGATCAATGGTAATTAAATTATTGATTAAATCGTCCAGAGATTTTTTAGAATAAATATGAACACATTTCATATAATCTGCGGAAGATAACATGATGTCACTAGTTTCAAATGAGGATCTTTTGTGCATTGGAACAGGGGTCAGATCAAACTTCAGAGAAGATGGATACTTAGAAACTGTGTGTATTATTATTGATGATTGTATAATCATCAAAGGAATTTTAAATTTAAAATTCGATATAAAAATTGGAACAACTTTTGTTCTTGGTTTTTCAAGTTTGATCGACTTTTTTACCTTTAATTTTGCTTTTTTACCATGATGACTCTCAGTTCCTTCAATGTCACAATTAGATCCAATCCAACCAGCTTTACAGACACAATCATGTCCTTCCACACAATAACCATTAACACAGGTCTTTGAAGAAATACACTTATCACAAAACGTTCCAGTCCATCCATATTTGCAAAAACAATAATTGACATTTACACAAATTCCAGAATTACAATTTTCCTGGCATTTTGGTATTAGACAGTTACTACCTTGCCAACCTTTCATGCACTGAATTTTTCCAGTATTTGGGTCGCACGTATAATGACCCAATTCGTCATTTCTATTTTGACAAGAGATCTTTTGTAATTCATTATTCTCAAGGTATTTTGATTTTATAATTTGACCATTTCCAACTAATAGTATCACTAAATCATCATTCAATATCCTATTGGAGTGCAACTCCAGTTCAAGCTCTTCGGTATTGTCTTTTAATAAAGTGCGATTTAAAACTTTTAACTGAATGTAAAGAGGAAATTGTGACTTCCATTTCTCCAATGTTTGAGTTATTGATGGACGGTATGATCTCAGTGTTCCGTATGTTTCTTCAATATGCGATTGATCTTCAATATCACAAGTTATTACCCTCAAATCCTTTGGAGGCGAAGATAAAACAAATTCAACCAATCCATTTTGATCGGAAATATGCTTACTACTGTGGCCCCAGTTAAATCGAAAATTGACAGTGTTACACTGAATCATAACGGAAGCATTTTTGAATGGTCTTCCATTATGCATCACAGTTTTTACTTTCCCATAATAAGGTAACATAGATTTAAAATAAAGAGGTGATAAAAAAACTATTTTATATTTACTATTTTCCAATGCAGGACCTACATAACGGAAGTTTTGTCTCTGTTTTGAAAATTCATCAATAACCTCGACTTCTATAATTAGTCGATTAGTCTCTTGGACATACGTGACATTTTTTAAATCCAAATCATTCGTTTTTAAATTCATTGAAACACACTTATGATGACCATTGAAAAAGCCTTCAAACTTCAAACAAGGTCTTAAAGTATTTAGCTCGTCTTCATTATTCTTCAAACAAACAGTGCCAGAAAATTGACCCTTTATTGAACGAGTTCGAGAATATTCTGCACAGACTAAAAATTTAACAAATGTGGAATCTATTGTTATATCATCATCGAATTTAATATTAATTTCGATTTTCGAATCACTATGAATTAGATTGTTTTCATTGGAAAGAACCTTAAATTCCTTATAATCCCTCTCCTTTCTGTTTGGAATTCTATAAACCACTCTCCATACTCCAAAATTGGGATAACTTGGTATTTTGTATTCAATTGAAGACCATTTTTTCTTTGTATTTAAAGTCCAGTTTGCTATCAGATTATATTTACTATCAAATAAATCAATTATCAAAAAATAATTATTTGTAATATATTTTTCATAATTGGTAATTCCTTGATGAAATCTGCCTTTTCTCCATTGGAAGCTGGAATTGTTAGACAGATCAATTTTTAGAATTTCATAGATATCATTGATAAAAACCGAAATACCCACGATATCCTTAGGTTGATAACAACCTCGAGACGTAGATAACACAACCAAATGGTTTTTCGTTGAAACGGGAATTTGATATGTTTTTGCAAGAAGCAGTTTTGTCTTTTGATTTTGATAACAATTACCGATATCATTACAAGAATATAATTTGATTTCGATATCAACCAGGTTTTTCGGTGAAGTTTCGTTCATATTGTTTATTTGGAGTGGAATTTCGTTGAATCTGTTCTTTAAGAGAAACATTTGAACGTCTGCATCGATTTGACCCAGAACGGAAAACCGAACAATGGCAGGAGGATGAGAAAAATAAATGGGTACGTTAAATGTTGTTTGAGAAACAATAGTATTTGGCATGTAAATAAAATATTCTACAGAACAAGCCAGGGGATATAAAATAGCAAAAATCAAACTAACATAAATGGATAGTTGAATTCGGATCATTTTTGTGATTTTTCAGAAAGTGTCAAAAATAAAAGTCAGTGACTAATATAAATATTTTTGATAATCTGCTGACAGACACTGTGAATGGGCTTCGGTTCTTATTTATTATTATTACGATCAGAGTAAACAGTGATTCAACTTTAACCTCCTACCACATGGATAGTGTAATTTGGGGACAAATCAGGTGGGTCGAAGTTAGCAGTTTATTTATCTTCTTCCGAAACGAACTTGCATCTATATCGGTAGCAATGTTTTTGTGCCAAATTATACTTCATTCTGATAAAAGTGCACCAGTAATGTTTTAAAATATTGATGATAAATTTCATTCGATTTTCATCAACAACTTTGTACTTATGAATCAGTACAAGTATTTAATAATTTAATAATTAAAATATTAATTTAATAACTTATTATATTTTTTCTATGAAAATGGACGAAGATAATAATAATTATATATAGAGAAAAAATTTCATAAAGTACATATAAAAATTACAGTGATGGTTTTTGTATTTTATTTAAGGGACTGCCATAAAGATATCTCATTGAAGGTTGCATTTCCCTATGATTATATATAATATAATATAAATAAATTTTAAAGGCAGACTTATACACAATTTATATACATAGATTTTATTTAGTTTTTTATTGACCGGTGGGACATTTTTCTTTTTGTTATTATTATTGAAAAGAAATTCTATTGATTGCAAATTTGATATTAAAAATGTAGGATACTTCAAAAATAATCAAATTAAGAACAAAACACATGCTAATGTGAAAATTTGAGATGGATTGGTAATGAAAAGACTACTCCAACCACTGTGAAGAACGTTTGCGGTTGTCATATTTATCCATTTTTCGTCACAAGTGACAATACGATTTAGAAATTGATCAGGTTTTTGACGAGAAAGGAACATCAAACAGGCTTGCAAACGATTTTCATTTTGTTTTGCATTCAGTTCATAAGGAACCAATTTATCTATTTTTTTCACCTTTCCCATTTGATTTATATGATCTAAAATAGTTTTTTTGGTGACACCAAACTTTACAGACAATTCCTGTGCACTCTGACATGGGTTAGACTCAACGATTATCTTTAATTTTTCGTATATTTAATTATTACTAAAAATAAAATAAATTTCTAAAAATTGAAAATTATAATATATTATAAATACATGCTACTGCTTAAAAATCATTAGTTGCTCCTAAAATAATATTTAACATTTATTTTTTAAAATTTATTTAATCAATTTTAAATTAATAATTAAAATACATAATTTTAAATTAGCCATCGTATTAATTAAGTTTTTTTCGCCAAAATTTTATTTACAGAGATTATTAGATAGCAGTTGAACCTCAACATATTGCTTACTTCATTATTATTTACAAAGGAATAGGTTCCGTCGCAGTGGCAATAAATTATTTTGTTTTCACTAACTTTATCTCGGTGTGGAGATAAAGTTAGAGTAATGGGCTATTGAATGAATACCCATCTCAAATCTTAGTGGTTGGTGATCGTAGACCAATCTCTATAACCATATACAGAGACGGCTATTCCCAGAAAGCAGCCCATAATAAAACTTTAGGAGAAAATTTTTTTTATTTTATTTGCAACTACAAAGGCTCCAGACATTTCATCAAGGTTATCTGTAAGGACTAAGGTAAAAATATTTGAGAAGGTTATTTACTCCAGCAATCTCAATTTTTCCAGTAAAAATGACGATGCAAGGATTTAACAAGGAGACCTTGAGAGTTTAGGAATCCCTAGGTGACCTGAAAAGGACCTGAGAAGCCCTTGTCGCTCCTGATGAGGTTATTATAAATTTAATCTAATTTTTAGTGATTTTTAATTATTATTTGATTTACATTCTTCTGAAATTCATAATCATAATTTGTTTTAGCGTATATTATATTTTGTTTTATTCAATTGTGATCATTTGCGATTAAGGTTTGACTTGTTATTTATTATGGTTATATGGGAAGTTGATCTCGTGATTTCTAGACTATATTGACTTTTTGACTGATTGAGATTTTTGTTTAATTTTTGGGTTTTAATAAGTTATGCTGTGACCATTTTGATTCAATTGGAGTGCGAATAAGCTTTTATTGTGGGAGTTTTGCCTCAATTTGAGTTTAAATTTGTGTAGCTACAATAGTAAAACAAACACAATATCGATTAGTGAGGAGCTATTGATTTCGAGCGAAAGTTACTTATTTCAGGTTAAGGATAACTTTTTATTATTTAGACTGTGTGAAAGCCAAATTATTTTTCAAATTTTCAGTTTTCTACAAGTGATATTAATACTTTATTAATTATTTAGATATAAAATAAAATATCAACGTTTTTATTTATTATAAATAATTCACGTATTTAACTACTAGCAGAATAAAGTAGATTAATATTTGGAAAACTATTCAAATTTGTTATTAAACATTAAATTGATTTCAAATTACAGTCAAACCTCCGTATTAAGTACACCCTTTTTGCCAGCGACTTTGTACTTAATAGACCTACTATGTACTTAATAATTTTTTACAAAAAATAAAAGCAAAATATTATTATGTATTAAAATTTTAACATAAATATTAAATAATGAAAGAAATTTTTAAATTTTCATACAAAAATTAAATATCAAATTAATTTACAGATTTTGTAGATTAATGAGTTTTGTTTAGAATAAATAAATTTGTTATGTGATAATTTAATTTTAGCAGATAATTCAAATTATTAATACCTGTGCTTTTTCATAATTAAGTTAACAAACTATTAGAATTATTATTTATTAATAAATTAACTTAATTTTATACAAGTATCAAGTTAATAATAATGCAATCAAATACAGATAATTTTTTAATTTGGGGAATTGAAAGGATACTTCAAGATAAAGATATCAAGAAAGCTTATAATCAGGAATTGAAAAAATGTTGTGACAGTGTATTATCAGAATTGAAAGAGAAAATTGTTGAAAATGGTGTCAGTTCTGTGTTACCACCTGTTAAATCTGACATTGATAAATTTATGAGTAATCCCAGATATTTTAAGCCATTTGAAATTGCATTTTCATCGAAATCTCAAACGATAATTGTAATTGCATTGGATTGTTTGCAAAAACTAATTGCATATGGACATATCTCCAATACAGCTCTATATAAAGATTCCAATGAAAGGCTAATTGACAAAATCATTAGTTTTATATGTGAAGCGTTTCAGGACGGTCATTCAGTAGATGCAGTACAATTGCAAATAATCAAAGCGATTTTGACAATAGTAATCAGTCCTCAGCTTGAGGTCCATTCCAATATATTGATTTCAATGGTCAGAACATGCTACAGCATATTTCTCGCAAGCAAAGACACTGTCAATCAAACGACCGCCAAAGCCACGTTAACCCAAATGCTCAATTCGATTTTCAACAAAATGGAGATGGAAACGATAAAGACTATCGAGCAATACGAAGTGCCAGTTTGTGAGACAATTGACGAAGAATCGGAACAAGAGAAGTTTAAAGATGCTGTGGATGAAGTGGACAAGGAAACATCAATTGAAGTGGTCAAATCAATTATCCAGTGCATGGTTGATGAGGTGATTCAAAATCGAGGCGATCAGGAACCCAAGCTGAATGAGGACAGTAACGAAGACAGAACTAATGGTAAATTGGACGATCGAGAAGCTGTTCTTGACGAGGAGACATATTCCATGGATCCGAGCATGATTGAAAGCCAATTAATGCCATCCAATAAAAGTTTCGCCGACGTCACGCAAAAGGACGCTTTCCTCGTTTTCCGAAGTTTGTGCCGACTGTCCATGAAAGCGTTACCGGAGGGCACAATTGATCCAAAGTCCCACGATTTACGATCAAAGATCTTATCTCTGGAATTGCTGTTGAACATTCTGCAGAATTCCGGACCGGTCTTCAAACAGAATGAGGTTTTTATCAATGCCATTAAGCAGTATCTGTGCGTCTCGTTATCAAAAAACGGTGTCTCTCCGATCCCGGAAGTATTTGAGTTATCGTTATCGATTTTCCTGTCGTTACTTTCCAATTTCAAGCAGCACTTGAAACGCCAGACTGAAGTGTTTTTCAAAGAGATCTTTCTCTACATTCTTGAATCACCGAGAAGCTCGTTTGTGCACAAAGACCTCGTGTTGGAAGCCTTGAAACGGATTTGTATGAATGCTCAATGCGTCGTGGATATTTACGTCAATTACGATTGCGATTTGTCATCGGCCAATATTTTTGAGCGACTCGTCAACGATTTGACAAAAATCGCTCAGGGTAGGCAGATGAATGAGTCGCCCAATCAAATCCAGAACAAAACGGCTCGCGTCAAAGCATTGGATTGCCTGTTCCACATTCTCCAGTGTATGGTGGAATGGTCACGTGAGCTTTACATTCCGCCGGAGCTTCATTCATTTTTCGGAGTTGAGCAAGAGCGACACGAGGGTGTGACTGGTAGCGGAGTTGCTCCAAAATCCGGTGGTGTTGGGAAGTCTTCGTCATTGTCCAATCATTTGTCAAAGGTGGGTGGCAGTACGAGCAGTGTCAACTCACACAGTTCCTCTCAATCGTCGTTGGCCAATTCCATGACAAATACGACGTCAACAAACGTGATGGTGGGCAGCACTTCTTCATCTGCGGGATATATAAATCAGCAGAACTCGATAGATAATCCTGAACATTTCGCTTCGCGAAAGCAGCAAAAGGAAATGTACGAAAACGGAATCAACTTGTTCAACAAGAAACCATTAAGAGGACTCAACTATCTTCAAAGCCAAAGTCTGTTGGGAACGTCGGTAGAGGACGTGGCGGAGTTCCTGCACAAAGATGATAGATTGGACAAAACGGCGATCGGCGATTTCCTCGGTGAAAACGAGAAATACAACATCGAAGTCATGTATGCTTTCGTGGATCAATTCGAGTTCACGGGACGTGAGTTTGTCTCGTCCTTAAGGGAATTTCTGTCCGGGTTTCGATTACCGGGAGAGGCTCAGAAAATTGATCGATTGATGGAAAAGTTTGCGTCTCGTTATTGTGAATGTAATCCAACAAATTCCCAGTTCAAATCGGCCGACACAGCCTACGTGCTGGCCTATTCAATCATCATGTTGACAACGGATCTGCATAGTTCTCAAATCAAATCTCGCAATCGAATGCGCAAAGAAGAGTACATTAAGATGAATCGCGGTATCAATGAGAGCGGCGATTTGGACATTGAATATTTGGGAAGCATTTACGACGAGATCGCTGGCAATGAGATCAAGATCAAAGAATCAACTGTGGACAAAAAGCACAACAGTTATATCGAAACCAAGCAAGCATCTATTATTTCCGAAAAGCAGCGCAAGCAGCTGTTTAACATGGAGATGGAAGAAATGGCCAAAACAGCCAAAGAATTAATCGAATCAATAAGTCATGTAGAATCGGATTTTACGAGTGCTACGCATCACGAACACGTCAGGCCAATGTTCAAACTTGTCTGGACACCATTTCTAGCAGCTTTCAGTGTGGGATTGCAGGCAAGTCTTTGTTATTTATCATTATGGATTATTATTATTATAAATTAATTTTTAATTTCTGATAGATTTTTTGATAATTATTTTATTAATTTAATGATTTTACAATTTCATAATTGATTTATATTTAATATTTTTATGATTATTTTCATTTTAAATAATAATTATTAGAAGATAATTGTCGATTTTAAAATCAGAAAAACAATTTTATATCTTTGATTTCAGATTAAAATAATTTATTTGATTATCGAATAATGAATTTATATTTTTATTATGAAATTAGAAATAATTTAACAAGTTGCACAATGATTTGAGCACATTTTCTCTATTCTTTTTTTTATTTCTAAGTCATTGTGATTATATATTTGAATAAACATGAAAAAAATTGGCACAACTGATAAGATAATTTCTGTAATTCTTAAATCATAAATTGGATCATTAAATCGAATTTAACAGACAACCAGATTAAAATATTGATTAAATCAATTATTACTATTAATATTATTGAATAACCACTAATAATAATAATTAATAATAATAATAATAATAAAATACTATTAAATAATAGTTATGATTTATTATATTTGAATTAAAAATTATTTTCTTACATCACGATTACCTGTGCTCCTCAATAATGATCACGATTGATAGTTTAATTTGATAATATTAGATAATTAATGAAAATGTTTATTATTAAATAAATGAATAAGTACTTAATATAGATAATTTTAATTTTTGATAATAATTTATATAGTCAATCTTACATAATTTTATGATATCTTAACATTTTTAAAATTATATTTGTACAATAAAGTCAAATTGAATTTCATAAAAAATAAATGTCTGAATAAATAGTATAACAAAAAAGATCAATAGAAATAAAAAGAAAACAGTATTGATTAGCTTAAACTAGTCTACTATTTTGAAAAAAATCATTTTTCAAATTTCTTACTGATAAATTTGAACCAAAAAATTTAAACTAAATATCTAATTTTTTACAAAATTATGAAGAATTACCAGACTTCCTCAGCAGTTACAGGGGAATTAATTTTTATTATGATACTTATTATTAACTTATTTGATTAATTTTACAATAATACTACTTTAATCAATGTTATATATAAAAATTTGATATATACATTAAAACAATATTTTAAATAATTATCAGCTTTCTTGTATTCTTGGCTTTAGAGTAAAATAATTTATTTGAATTTATAATCTATTTTTCGTTTTTCAAATTATAAAAGCCTCCGCCAAATATTTCAACAAAAATATATGAACAGTAATTTTAATGTAAAATCAATATTAATCCTTAATTATTGCTTTAAATTAAATTTTTAGTGGAAGTAAAAATAAAAAATAATTATTATATTTTTATTATTAATTAATGATGAGTAAATAATATTCAATAAAAGAATAAAACAGACAAAATATTTGACCTCAGTAGTTTTTCCATCATTCTAAATCAAGTTGAATTAATGTAATGTTCACTGTTTTCTATTTTATTGTATCAATTAATTATTATATTATTTTTTTATTTTTCTATTTATACATTTTTTATTAATAATTATTCTTATTTTCTAAGATTCATTATTAAAATTTATTATTAATATTTGGTATTTTAAACAAGAGCTTTATTATTTTTATATATTAAAAATAATTTGTTACAAATTAATTAAAATTGAAGAACATAATTATTAAGACATTGTCACTATTAATTTATTGATATTTCTTAAGTATTGATTTATTAAATTAATTTCTAATATCAAAAGTAACTTCCTAAATGTCTTTTAATCTCAAGTTTTGGAATTATCAAATATTCCCAATGGTTTTCCTGAACGAAATTTATTATTTATTCTCAAAAAGTTTTCTTTTTCTTATCAAGTAATTATGGGAGATTATTAATTTCATTTATAAACAAACTTATGTGAATAAATTAAGTCTGCTTATGATGAATTGAAATTAATTCAACTGAAAAATAAGTGAAGATTGATAAAAAGGAATAATCAATATGGAAAGAGGAAATTTGATCGTAACAATATTTTAACAGGACTGTGACGATACGGAAATATCTCGTTACTGTTTGGAAGGAATTCGATGTGCCATAAGAATTGCTTGCATATTCAAAATGGATTTGGAAAGAAATGCATATATACAGGCACTTTCAAGATTCACTTTATTGATTACTGGAAGTTCAAGTAATGGAATCAAACCAAAGAATGTTGATACCATCAAGACATTGATTTCCGTTGCTCACACTGATGGAAATTATCTTGGTGCATCATGGCTTGAAATTCTTCGTTGTATCTCTCAATTAGAGTCTGCTCAGTTGATTGGTGGGACTGGACCTCCTAATACAAAAGGACTTTCGGGTAAGTATTACTATTATTGATAAATAGCGATTTTTTTAGTTATAATTTTTTTTTAAAAAGTCAAATTTTAAATAAATTAAAAATAATTTTTTGTAAATAGTTATTATTATAAAATATTTTATTACCTTTAATATTTTAATTTTTGTTAATTATGCTTTAAAAATTATTAAATTTTTTATTAATTTTAGGCTTAATAAATTTTGATTAATTTCGATTTTTGCTATTTTATAATCTTATTCAAAAATAATTAAATTTTTTTCAATGTAATACATTTTAAAATATTTTTTTTAAAATATCATAAAAATTTCAAATTAAAAAAAAATTTTTGTTAAATTTTATATTATTCAACTAATTTAAATTAAAAATTTTTACAATGTAATCCATTTTTAAATAATTTTTTAAAGATTATTATTTTTATATTTTTTATATTTAATAATATTTTAATTTTTTTGTAAATATCAAATTTTAATTTATTTTCCAAAATATTGAATTTTTAAATAATTTAAAAAATAATAATTGTGATCAATTATTAATTTATTAAAATTAATTTATCGAATTTGAATGGATAAATAGTTTATTTTACTTTAAACTTTATTTTTACGAAATTTTATTGATTGAAATTAAAAAAACGTAAAACGTTTATAAATTATTTATTTATCTCAATAATTAGTTAAATTATTTATTTGTCCTTTTGTATGCTGTCTGTAGATGAACCTAATTTTCTCTTTTAATAATGTCACAGTGATACATTTTCTGAAAATTACTCACAACAATTGCAATAAAACTCATTCCATTCACATTTTCTGAAATTCTCTTACAATTCGTGGATATTTTTGTTTATGAAGACATATTCCATATTGATTGATATATTAATAACAATTGTATAAATATTTATTTTAAAATAATCAATATTTATCTACTATTTTTTTTACTATTGATTATATTGAAATTCAGTTTTTGTTAAATATTGATTTTAAATGTGCAATTATATGCTAAGTCAGAGAAACGGAGTCCAAACATTTAATGTCTGTACAAAATAAATTCACAGATCGATTGTGTGTTCTAAATAGCTTTTGAATTAAAATAAATTATCCACTGATCTTTTATTGATTATTAATTTATTGGAATATTTCTATTTTTTGTAATGTCCACAGAAAATTCATCAACGATTTTCACGAAAAAAATGAGTCTTTTCATCAACTCAAATGAAAATAAAAAATTTCTAACGAAATCAGAAAATCTACCTAATGCGCCAGTTAACACCCACCGAAACACTCGTATAAGTGGGGGAGATTCTGACATTATATCTGGAATCAATATGAGCTCATTGTTGGTTGACACGCAAAAAAATATAGCTATTTTACAGGAAGTTATGGGTGAAACCGGTTCTCAAAGCGTTGTCGTTGCTGTTGATAAAGTATTTACTGGATCTGTAAGATTGGATGGTGATGCAATTGTCGATTTTGTGAGAGCTTTGTGTCAAGTAAGTTTCACATTTTCCTATTGACTTAATAAATCAATGAAATATTTTCAGAGCACTTCTATAAAGATAATATCATTATTAATTATAATTAATTATATTTTTATAATAATTTTTATTTTTATGAAAATATAGAGAAGATATATGAGTTCTATATGTTCCATTTTTCTTTTTATTAAAACTTTGTGGCTTTACCTTTGTCCAGTAAATGGTTTTTACAAGACAAACTTAATCTAAAAATAATTTAATCACGAGAAAAAAAAATCCTGAGAAAAGTTTATTATTTTTTTGAGAATACCTGAAGACAAAAGGATAGATATTCAAGAAAACTGAAGTCGGAAGATCTTTAAAACGTTAAGATGATTGAATATCATTAAAAAACAAAAAAATCGATTCTTCACAATGCAAATTGACACTTAAATTCAACAGACACTTTTTACATAGAATGTATAAATAATTTTTGACGTATTAATTTATAACCAAAATGAGGTTTATGTAATATTATTTTTTATCTACTAATGATTTTCCCGAAATATAGATAAGTTTTTTACAAATTATTAATTATAATATTAATTAATTATCTATATTAAAGTTTCTCTTAAAGGCTTTAATCATTTTAATTACTTCTAATAGACATTTCAAAAAAGTTTTTCTAACTTTATCTGATTAAAATATTTTCATATTTCAAAAGAAAGTTTAAAAATATTAATTAGAGTCAGGAATTTTATGAGGATGGAATAAATAAATTATTATCTCGTTAGCAAAAGTGTTTAAACTGTAATGGAAAATATTTTAATTAATAAATTTTATTTGCCCGATTTTTATGACTTATTTTATTGACTACTAAAAATACGACATTTCATACTGGACAACCTAATATTTAAAAATATAATTATTTTTTTTCTTTGTAATGATTTATATATAATAATTATTATTATTATAATTTTATTTGTAAATTTAATGAATATTTTTATATTCTCTAAATGCCACAGATAATTGATCAGTAAAATAAGATAAAACAAGTTAAGATAATTGGTAGTAAATTTATAGTTGTACTGAAGTTGATTTATTGATTATAATATGACTTATTGATTTTAGATTCTTAAGCTTTCAATAAAAATATTTTTTTCAATATCACTACGCATATAATAAACTGATCATTCATTCAACATGTTTTGATTATTATAACAGAATCAATCTTTCGATATTTAATGATTGTTATAAAATGATTATTATATTTTTGTCATCTATTAAGAAAATGAGAAATTTACGGCAATGTCAATTAACAGATAGACACAAACGAGTCAAATATGATAATAAAAATAATTTAATATTATAATTAACATTAAATATTCAATTTTTGATGTCCAGGTGAGCAGAGATGAGCTTTTATTACCTCAACCTCGGATATTTAGTCTGCAGAAATTGGTGGAAATTTCATATTACAATATGGGTCGTATCAGATTACAATGGTCTCGAGTCTGGCAAGTGATCGGAGAACATTTTACAGATGCTGGCCTTTCACCGAATGAGGATGTTGCCATATTCGCAACAGACTCATTGCGTCAACTGGCTGTGAAATTTATCGAAAAAGGGGAATTTCCTAATTTCCATTTCCAGAAAGACTTTCTCAGGTTCCGATTTATTGATTCATTTATGGTTTGTTAGATTGATCTCACTAAAACTTTGTATTTGTGTAGGCCATTTGTCAATATTATGGAAACCAAAGCTTTCTTGTCGAGGAATGTTGAAGACATGGTTGTCCGATGTGTTGCACAACTTGTTCAATCCCATTGGACCAATATCCGATCGGGTTGGAGCAATGTTTTCATGGTTTTCATGAAAGCAGGCAGTGGAGCTTCATTAGAAAATGAAGGCATTGTTGAATTAGCATTTGGAACGTGTTCTTTTGTTGTCAAAGACGTTTTCAAGTCGTCTTTCTCCTTGGTTGTCGATTCTTTTCAAGTAAAAATCATTATTTTAATTAAACCAATGAAAATATGATTTATTTAATGTAAAATTTGATAACTGTTTTATGACTAATTTCTATTTATTATTTTATTTCACTTTTATCCACTATTTAAACTATTATTGATTCATTTTTTTAATATCGATTGTTTTCATTTTTTGTAAATAATTATATAACGATAATATTTTATTTTGATTGACAAAATAATTAATAAAATTTATATTTGCATATATAATCGATAAATTAAATCGATAAAATTAATCGATAAATTAATTATGAGAAAACCGTGTTATTATTATCAAACGTTTCATGTGCCTTTTTTGATGTCACATTAAGCAGTGAGACGTTTTGAGGCTGGAGTATCAGATTGTCTTATGTGCCTTTATTTTCGTAATCATAAATTGATTAATATTATATTATCTTATTTTATTAAGATTTATTATTATTTTTTAGAAATAAAACTTTTTTTTTTGTTTGGAAGGATTTGTAAATATTTATAAAAATAAAGAAATAGAAGTAAAACTTATTTCTCTCAAACTTTTTATGAGAATCGAGTCATTTAAACGTATTTTTGTTTTAATTCCTTAATTTTTAACATTAAATGTGGTTTCTATGGAAGATTGCAAATTATATTTAAATTTAATTTTCATTAAACAGAGCTGGATGTGAATTTTTGGCTAAATATATTTTTTATAAAATTTGATTTTATTTATTTAAAATAAACCAATCTTTTTCTTTTAATCTGTAGTACACACGTTGTTTAGTATTCTTTTATGAAATTAGATAACCGTAAAGTTTGATATACATTGATCAGCACACTGACTTAACTTCAAACTATTGTGTAACAAGATAACGTATTGTTTTGGGTTTTTCACAGTAATATCAATTTTCCTTTAGCCTATATAATTTTTTACATAATTGAGGAATTTTATTCATTGATTTTTTTCAAAAGGGATTTTTAAATTTCTTTTATTTGGCTTATGAAAGCTGATTCTGTTTTGATAGATAAAAAATTAAGGCGCTACACTTTTTAAATTTTTGATACAAAAGTAATAAATATTTTTATTAGATAATATTTTTTAATATTTTATGATATATAATATACAAATAAAATAATAAATATGATAACATCAAAAATAATAAATTAAAGTTATTATTATATAGTATTATAATTTTTATTACTTATAATATATAAAATATAGTGATGAGCAAATTTTTTGACCACCCTTAAAATGTCAATTCTAATCAATGTAAACAATTTTTTTTAAAATT